>APFE030877576.1:86010-100734 GCA_000404065.3 Pinus taeda
TAAAAATATCATTTTATAAAAAAGAAAAGAAGTAACATTTTATCATTTTACTATTTCATATTAAATTTTAAATTAACTAGAGTTATCACACACTTCCAATGAGTGCATGTAAACTGAATGGCTAGGAGAATATGTTACTCAAATTTAGAAGAACAAGTGTTATAATGCCCTTCCGATGAGTGTATATAAACACAATGACTATGATAACTTGTCTTGCTTTAGACATTGTTAAATTTAGTTAAGCAATACGAGTTTAACGTCGAAATAAATTTAGCGTCTAAGAAAATCCAAATTTATATGTTAAAGTTTAAAAATAAAAATAAAATTAAAATTGAGAGCTAGTTATGAAAGTTGTGAGGTTGTTAAAATTTAACTGTGTAATAAAAATTTAAGAATTTAATAAAATTAATAATAGATATATCAAATTAATTTTTTCAATAAAAAATAAAAAATCTTAAAATTTTTTAGAGTTGGATGAATTATTTTGTTATGTTTTTTTGGAAAGATTTCATATATTTTATATAAATTGAATCTATTTAAATATCCGACCAACATCAAAACTTAAAAAAAAATACAAAAACATATAACAAGTAAAATCGGACAGGATAACTGAATTGTCGAAGTATACCGGTCGATTTTTTTGCCCATATGTACTAGTGTGATCCAATAGCTTTTGTGGATCTTATCCACAAAGGGGCTAGGAAACTAATACATAGATCACCCAGGAAAGAAAATCAACCTTATCAATCAAGTGAGATGATGTAAAGTAAATAACCTTATATAAAATTATTTATAACGTCTAAATCGGAAGGTAACCTATATAATAAAAAACTTTATTTTTTTCACGGAGATTAAAAGTTTGGTGAAAAATTCTTTTATTTCATTGGTTATGAGATTAATGATGATGATGATGGTGGTTAACGTTCGCTGAGACCAAATAATGATCTATTGGACCTAAAGACAAATTATTTATTTTGATTTAAGATTTTATTCCTATGCTCAAAAAGCTTGGAGAGAAGCCTCCCGAGTTCACTATAATTTTGGCATTGTAAAAGGCTAGGAAGGTCAGTGTTGTAACAAAGGTTGTGAAATTGAGATCTAATGTGGTTGTATGCAGGGCACTCTAAGAGGAAGTGGTTTTCATCCTCGATGGTCCTATTCTCACAAATATGGCAGATCCTTTCTATCCATGGCGTTTTAGGAACTACCTAGCGGCCAGTTTTCACTATGGAGCTCACAAATAATATGTTATTTGTGAGAATTGAATTAAAAAAAAAAGATAATAACAATTATTTTTCCCAATTATCTAATTAACAACTTCATTACTTATAATAAACAAAATACATATCATTTAAAACCAATCAAAGTTATTTAATATTTTTTCCTAAATCTAATTTTAAAATGTAATATTGTTCCCTAGATCTAAGCTTTAAAGTGGAGAGTCAAAATGTTAAATATCATGTTTGGAGCGCCCAATTTTTATTAAAATAGATATAGTCATCTCACTATTTAGTATATAAATTTAATCATATATTTTTACTGGGAAAATGTTCTATAAAAATTTAAAGGAAAATGCTCTAATTTTGGAGGATAAAATTATAGAAACATTTTGGGAAAAAAACATATCAAAAGAATTAGGTCTACACATTTCGAACCAATCTATGTGGTTCATTATCAGGACAAGATGAGGACTCAGATCATAGTTGTAGGTTAAATAGAGAGATGGGCCTTCTTACAGCTAAAAGGAAACGCTATAGCTGACTAGGCCAGGAAACAGAGAAAAAATATTAAATTAAGAAACCATTTTTAATTAGTTTGATTGGAAATTTAAATTCCCTTAAAATAATATCTATTATTTGAGTCTCTTCAAAATAATAGCCATATGGCGAAAATAATGATTACTAATACCTATATTATCAATTAGGTATATTATCAATTAAATGGAATTCTAACTAAAAACTAACCTAATAAAATAAATAGACATTCTTTAATGTTTATATTTTAATATTATTTATTTATTTAATAAAGGTATATCTACTAAAACGATAAAATAATAAATTTAAATATATCAAAATAAAACAAAATTATTATATATACACACACAAACCAAAAAAGTAGAAAGGGGAATGAAAAAAGAGAAATAGAAAAGGAATCACACAAGAAAGGGAAAGAAATTAGGAGGAAAAGGCAGGAACCCAACAACTACTAATCTTCCATCCATCGTCCCTATTAAGATTACTAGGCCTCTTCTCAATTTCTATGGCTTCCCTAAATTATTTTATCTTAAAAATTGCCAAAATTTTACAAAGATTATAATTTTTTTTAGAAATTTGAATATTTTAATAAAATATTGTCACCCACAAGGCATAGAGTAGATGGTGAGAGGATGTTCTCTTAAGGCACTCTGTGGTGTAAAGGCATCAGTTTGAAACTACTTGAGCAAAAATCCAGCCATGCTAAGGGTTAGTGTGGCCCAAGTTGGGTGTGATCCCAAGGTGATTTTGATGGCTTAGATGCCCCAAAGGTTAGGAGTGCTACTCGTCTCAAAGCTCACGTTACCTAGAAAACAAAAGAAATATATATTGCCAAATATTTTAATAAAATATTGTTAAAATTTTAAAGTATACATATTAGGCACTATTAAAATTAAAATTAATCAAAATTTCTACACTTTAAAATAAATTTCCAATCCTTATACTTGTGAAAGTAAATTTTTAATTGTATACAAAGAAAGAAATTATTTTTAACTTCCACGAGGCTAAAGATAGCCTATGGGACAAATTGCTTTTTTATCTGCTTGATGTCTTCAACCATTTTTCTGTGAAACTTCAGAATAAATGCTCCTAGCTTCTGGACAAATCCTTCGCTAAATAGATTATCCCAAGATAAATGCTCCTAGTTTCTCGATAAACCCCTCGCTAAATAGATTATCCCAAGAGGTAGCTGCTAGCATATCTGCATAACTTTTCATGTCATCTCTGAAGGCCTCACATTTTAAAATGAAATGTTTTTCTGTTTCCACTTTTCTGGAAGAACAAATGCATTGTCTTTCCTCCCACACTTCCTTTGGCCTTTTCGAGTGCCCTGTTTCACAACGGAGTTGATGAGAGAAAATGCATACTCTTTCCTCCCACACTTCCTTTGGCCTTTTCGAGTGCCCTGTTTCACAATGGAGTTGATGAGAATTAGTCTTAACTGAGCAATAAGAATTTTGGCTCTCCAAGAGCTATTGGTCTCTATGTATGCTTTTGGTTGATGACTATGAGTGGGATTAAACACTTCAATAAAGTAATTTTTATTTCTTCCTAGCTTCTTATCCCAAGTAAGCTTGTGGAACTTTTCCATAGCAAAAGCTTTTATCTCTTTGATGTTTATGGGACATGCATTCAAGCCAATACCCCATTTACTAAACCATTTGTTATTTTGTTGCATCCAAGTTTTTTTGCTCTTGCACAATCTATCATTAAAGATAATCTTAGGCCATCTACCCTCTTTCATTTGCTCAATTTTTTTTAAATATCTTATGACTTGCATTATAGCAATTGCTTCAATAAGAACAGTCTCTATTTCACTTAACAAAATATTATAAAAAAACTGCACTTTTAATTTTATATATATTTTAAATTCCCATTATACTTTAGATTTATTTTTACTCACCATTTAATTATTTAAATGATTCAAAAACATATATCTATTTTGAAAAGTGATAAAGTTCATATTTACATAAAAATAAATCATTTAATTATTTAAATGATTAAAGAGCACATATCTTTTATGAAAAAGTGATGAAGTTCAAATTTACATAAAGATAAATTACGCACGCCTCAACTAAACTACATTCACCATGGCGCTCTTTTCTTCCCTAAACTTACACATTTTAAAAATACCATATTTAACTTTAAGAATTTAAAATAAATAAATACCCATCCAATACCAATACCAATCCCACTGCCACCTCATCATCCAAAAATAAACTTACCTTATTTAATAATGTTTAACGAAATGCGTAAGCTTCTGGGAGCGGCCTAAATTGATGCATAACTAAGAAAATCCTGATGTGATCCGAAACACCTGGACATAATGGAAACAGAAACCCGCTCAAAAGTAGGATGCCACGCCACTAATCCAAGTGGCACTTCTCCAACTTCCACGTCCGAATTAGTACAACTCATATTATGCCACGTCCGAATTAGTACAACTCATATTATCTTCTCATCCGAATCCGAGACCAGTGCTCCGAACAACATTCCATGAATTTAGCCCACCGCCCAACTCATTTAAATATTCATGAAAATGCACACATTTACAAGAGCCACCGTCTAACTGTCAAGGGAGAAAGATGCAGTTGAATCTCGATGTGAAAAATTTGAAGATGGCACCTCAGTTGCAGCAAATTCCGGTTACCTCGAATGATCCGTCACCGGCTGGCAGTCAATCATGTACGCAAAATCAAATCCGTGGAGTGGCATATGGCAATTATTCCGGTCACCGCTGCCGCGGCTGCTGTACTGTAGCGGAGACGAAAAAGCTTCAGAACAGAGATATGGGGTTATTCGCCATTTATAGTTCTGCCTCTAATTCAGGCCACGTTAATGTGCCGCGTTACCTGCAGAGGAACCTTTTCTCTAATATTTTGAAACAGGTAACAGGGGGAAAATAAGCTATTACTGATTTGGGGATTTTCATTTATGAATTTTTTCGGAGGATGCTAATTACATAATTTCATTAATGGTTCTGCCATGGTTTTGTGGTCTCCTGTGGAAGCCGGGGTTTTGGTCGAATCCGGAGAAAGCAATCGTGGAGGCCTTTAGAGAGACGAAGGCCGGGATTTTGAAGGACGAGAAGGTGGCTTGGGGAAATGGAAATTGCAGAGCAGTGACGGCAATGGTGATTGATGGGCGTCAACTTCTGGTGGCGAACGCAGGGGATTCCAAGGCTATCCTCTGTCGTGCTGGCACTGCCGTTCAGCTCTCCATCGATTACAAGAGGATCACCAATCCCCCATGGATAAATATACGAGGTAACCCCTTTTCTGGTAATTCAATTTATTGGTTTTGGGACAATTTTCTTTGGGGGGTTTGGAGGGAAATGGTAAAGACAATTATATAATCAGAGCTGCAATCCACTGCATATAAAATTTCCGGACGGTATAATAGTAGGGAAACCATATGGGACAAGGGAGGTATAATAGTAGCCAAAATTTCTGCACCTTATAATAGTAGGCAAACCAACCAAATAGGTGTAACAGTGGGCAGATCGTATGGGAGAAGGTGAGCCAGAGTTATTGGTGAGTGAGTGTTTTAACAGAACATTCAATTACATAGGGTTTTAACAGAACACTTAATTACATACTATTTTAACAGAACACTTGTTAATTATGAGTAACAGTGAATTTTACAAACGAGTAACTTAACGAAATAAATGAAAATGATTTTTTATGGGTAAGTGCTTTAAAAAAACATTTAATTATCAGATTGAATTACATAGTGATTTAACTGAACACTTAATTATCAGATTCAATTACATAGTGCTTTAAGAGAAAATTAATTATCAGGAACAGTGTCTTTTACAAATAAGTAACTTAACAAAATACTCCATCACTAAAATGCTCTCTTAAAATATTCTAGGAAACATTACACTTTTACAAATAAATATGACTTAACAAAACACTCAAATGTTTTCTAAAATCCTCTACTAAAACCGTTACACTTTTACAACTAAATAACTTAACAAAACACTCAAACACTAAAATGCTCTGCCTATTTAACAAAACACTCTCACACTAAAACTCTCTTCCCAATAAACTTGGGACATCATTTTATTTTATAGGGTTTACTTAACAAAACACTCTCACACTAAAATGCTCTTCCCAATAAAGTTGGGACATCATTTTATTTTACAGGCTTTCAGATATGGCTTATTTTAAGGATCTTGGTTTTTAAGTTTTCTGTAAAGGTTTTCCAATTTATAAATTGACAAACAGTACTGTGATTGATATTTAATTACAGATGATCTGCATGAAATTGAGAAGAAAGAAGGTATGGGTGTGAGAGAGGAGCTGATAGACTGGGCCACCGAGTTTCTGATATTGGCCAGCGATGGTGTGTGGGAAAGAATGGGGAATGAAGAGGCCGTAGATTTATTGAAGGACGTGATGGATCCTGACACGGCTGCTAAACTCCTGGTTGACAGAGCTGCTGAGAAGGGAAGTAGCACGGAAATACTGTCCTCTATTGTCATTCGCTTCCAATGATCCCAGTCGCCACAAATCCTGGAAAATTAATGTTCAGTTTTTCTTTTCAAATATTTGGTGTTTTCTTTTACCACAGTTTTGCTCCATAAGTAAATTAAATTTATTTACTTCTCGCAATTCTTCAAATTAGGTTCCATTATAATTATAATTATAATTATAATTTTGTTGTTGGTTATCCACTCCACTTATCCTTTCCAACATGGCCCTTACGTCTTTTCTTAAAACAAATCTGCATATCCCCCTCACTTCTTCAGAGGAAGGTTTTTTCATGGCTCTTCCCACTAAACACTCTCCGCTCCCCCATAATTGTTTTCGTAAATATGTTTATGAAAAGTTATTAATAAAAGAAGAATTGTTTGGATCTTCAAAAGAGAATAATTTTAACAATTTAAAAATGGATGTCAAAGAAGTTGGAATCGAGTCAAAATAATTAAAAATAAAATAAAATTTAGAAGTATAATGTTTTTGACAGTGGAAATAGATTAACACAGCATCACTAGCTGAATGTTATAATTATATTTCAATATCAATCAAATATATTCCATATAAATAAGTATTTTTATTTTATTATTAAAAAAATACACATTATAATAAATACTTCTTCACTAACAATCCAAACACTAAAACAAAGGTGGAGAACCAAAACACTTTCATTTATATTTGCATTCCTATCTGGGAATCAACACTCTTCAATCAAATTCACATTTTTGTTGAATAGATTAACGAGTATACGTTTAATTAAATTAAAAATATTTTAATTTTTTGTTCTATAATTTTATTTTTATTCATTTATTCTTAAATTTTTAAGAAAGATTTTCTTGAAATCATAAATTTAAAAATTGAATCAATATATTTACAATTTCTAAACAGACCCATTTATTATAAATTCAAAAAAATAAAAAATCATATTTTTAAAACAAATAAAAACTAATTATTTTATTTTTTATCAATTTAAATCAAAAATAATAAATTAATAAATCTAAACATGAAATAATAACACCTTATCGGAATTAATAATCAAGCGCAATTATCTCTAAAAAATAGCAATATATATAAAATTATAGATAAACATATAATATATAAAGTACATTCTATTATAATTAGAAGTACAATTACTGTTAATTTAATTTTAATATTTTTTTATAATCATTTACATTTGGCATTTTGTTTTATTTAATGGAGTTGTCTTTGCTATGATTTTTTATATTTTCTGTGACAAAATTCTGGAAAAAATTGAGGTGAAATCTTGATTTGTGTTATTTAAATTGAGTTTTTCACTGTATATATGGATTCAACGCCCTGGAAAACCGCTAAGACACTTCGATTATACAAAGATTACCTATCAAACTTGTGATTTCAATACTACTGAATTTTAGAGAAATTAGAAGAGCCTACTTATACTTCAATTATACAAAGATTACCTATCAAACTTGTGATTTCAATAAATTTCTACTAAATTTTAGAGAAATTAGAGGAGCCTACTTATAAATACAATAAAACGGTAACATGATAAACACAGGTGTAAATAGACGACTGAAATTAAACGGACAGTGTGAACGCACATTGTGAACACACACGGGTGAAATTAAATAGATTGTGAACGCACTCGTGTAAATTCAGGGTGTGAAATTAAATAAACTGGAAGATGTTATATTTATTATTTCTGTAAACACGTGGTGTATATTTAACATGTGAAATATATGATTTTAAAATTATATATGTTATCTTTGATTTGAAATTGAAAATTAGTTCAATTAATTTACATATTATTTGTTGGATGAAGTATTAACAAATTTTTTTGTCCACTTGTATAAATCAAAATTCTTCAACCCAAATCAAATTCCAATACATATCATGCTTACGCCTTAATTAATACATTATACACCAACATAAACATAAACGCTTATATTTACAACATAATAATGCAAATTCTTACATTAATTAATAATGGAAATACAACTAATATACTATATCAACATGAACATATTTATTTATAACATAATAATGCAAATTCTCACATTAACTGTAATATTCTTAATGGAAATATACAATGTTAAACAAAGCAAATATAGCACAAATACATATAAAAATTTACAACACATTTAACAACTATAAATCTCCATGAACTGTGTTGATTTGAGCCATTTTATTAATAAATAAGAGGGTACAATATAGTACTGGAAAGAGTGCACCTAGGCTTGCTAAACTCAAATGAACACTAAGAAATCCCTCTCAAATCTGTAGTCGCTCTCTCTTGGCTTTGAGCTCAAACTACCCAGAAAATATGTTGTGTTGGCATTATGACACAGGTTTGACACTATCACACAGGTGTTGTCCTTGATGGCAACTCACTCACATGATAGAGCACAATTCAGGCTCTCAGAATAAAAGAAAAAGATATATACGCAGTTTCCACTTAACCAAGTCGTGTATACACACGAGATCGCTGATAAGAAGTCGCGTATGTGTATGCACACACTTTTATGCACAAAAAAGCGCATACATGTGGGAAAACTTATTTTTAGTCCATGGTATTTGGTCCTTGGTATTTGGACCTATGGTTTTGGACCATGGTATCTCGTCTGAAGTGTTAAACCCAGGTATTTGGACCCAGGTATTGGTTCTAAGTGGTTTTGGACTATGGTATTGAGTAAGGTCTAAGACTAAATAAGGGGAAGGAAATCATTAGGCAAACACATTTACTCAAGGATTGAATATCTTATGAAGAGCAAGATCTAGAATACTGGTCATTGGGTTATGGTGCATTGCTGGATCTGAACCAAGGAGGAACCTGAGCGCTAGAAGAAGGATAAGTTCTATTGATGGGTCAAGATCTTAAGGCTTGAATAGAAGTATCTTTGTGTGATTTTGATCTGTTATATTTGGCGCATGACTTTATCTATAAATCTGATAATCTAGGTATAACTGATGTCTGAATAGTTGAAAAGGGTAAATTATATTTTATAGATCTGTACGCAAGTTTGGCATAGTAAAGGCGCGTATACACGCTGCTTCGATAATTCAAAATGGCGTATACGCAATTTTGCCTTAATACAGAAGCGTATGCACGCAAGTTCTTCATCTTGAAGTAGCGTACGTCTCATAAAATATGTTTTAGCTACCTCTGTTTATTGCTACAGTATTCTGGGTTCAGGATTGGTGTCTGGTTACTATTACTGTACTCTGGTTACAACATTTACAGAAGTGATTGATTAATTCAATTTTGGTTGGTGCAAAGGGGATTGGTTGATGCAGATACAT
This sequence comes from Pinus taeda, assembly GCA_000404065.3. Taxonomy (NCBI): domain Eukaryota; kingdom Viridiplantae; phylum Streptophyta; class Pinopsida; order Pinales; family Pinaceae; genus Pinus; species Pinus taeda. Next base: position 95,525 of record APFE030877576.1, read on the forward strand.
TTGATGTTTGATTGATGTTATTTATGGATCCAGTCTGAAAATTTATGAAATGTGGTCCCTGAAAGAAAAGAGAAAGTTGGAGCCTTCTGTAGGTCAGCACCTATGTACTAGTACATCAGCTAGTACAAGAGCTAAGGGGGTTGTACCTCCCTTCCAAGAGAAGCTAGAAAACAAGAGAAGGTTGTAGCCTTCTGCAGGTAGAAGCTTGCATTCTGGTTTAAGACTGCACCAATACAGAAATATTGTAAAAATAAGTTTTTTATTAACAAGAAGATAGAGACAAATTGCAATAGGTGGTTTTCACCCACATTGGGTTTCTATCTTATATCTTGTGTTCATATGTGTGAAGATCTGTTCTATTTACTGCACCTGTTTACTGCTTTTATGGTTAATGAAGTTCTGATACACTGATTAAATATCAAATGGATTAACTAAATCTTAAGTTTACTGGATACACGCTAGCTGCTTTGGACACAATTGCGTGTATACACGGGTTCACCTATCTGAAGTAGAGTGTATATATATATATATATAAGTTTGAAAATGAAAATTCTTTGACTTGATAATACCGATTCACCCCCCTCTCAGTATTATTTCCAACAGTTGGTATCAAAGCAGGTCCTTTAGAAGAAGCTTGATCACTTGAAGGAAGATCTATCATCATGAGCAACTACGAAAGGGAAACATCCATCAGGCCACCAATCTTTGATGGGAGCAACTTCATCTATTAGAAGGTAAGAACCACAACCTATCTTCAATCTCTTGGTGCAGAAGTTTGGGATATCATGGAAGGAGGATACACATTCCCATCAACAACTCCTATAGATATAGCTGGTAAAAAGCAGTATAAAACAAATGCAAAGGCTGTCAATACTCTATTGGGGAGTCTATCTCAATCAGAATTCGTCAAAGTTATGCAGCTCAAAATCGCCAAAAAAATATGGGACAAGATCATTCTAAGCTATGAAGGAGACGATCAGGTAAAACGTGCAAAACTACAATCTCTCAGAATTCAATATGAAACTCTCAGTATGCACAATGATGAAAGTGTGGCTAATTATTTCTTACGTATAGATGAGATTGTTAATCGCATGAAAAAATTGGGTGAAGAGATAAAAAAAGTTACTTTAGTTGAAAAGGTTTTAAGATCTTTGTCTTCTAAGTTTGAGTCAAAAGTTTCTGCCATAGAAGAAAAGAAGAATCTTCATAGTACTACCATGTCACAGCGGCACGAAATCCTAACTGCTTTCGAAATGAGAAAAGGGGGTCCATCGGATATAAGAGAAGCTACATTCAAAACTTCAAAAGAAGAATACAATGAGTCAGGACATATGTTAGAAGGAGAGGAAGAATCAAACTTTGTCAAGAAACTTCAACGGGGTTCTGGAAGATTTAGAGGTAAGCTACCTTTCAAATGCTTTGCTTGTGGAAGAGTCGGTCACTATGCAACCAAATGTCCCCATAAAGATAAGCTTGATAAAGTTAAGGAACGAGTTAAATGGAACAAAAAATAGAACTTAAGTAAGAAGAGTTATCATATTCATGAAGACAGCGATGGACTTTCAAATAGTGATGCAGATGAACATGGTAACGATTATAGACTTTTTATGGCTTTTGAAGATGATGATTTCTTGGATGCTATAGATGAAGATGATCTCTATGAAGAAATTTCTAAACTTAAAAACTATTTAGAAGAAAGAGTATATCATAGATACTCTGACATTCAACATGCTAAAGGAAAAACACATGAAAAGTTAGAATGTGAATTGTGGACTAGAAAAGAATTGAGAAACAAAAGCTCTTAATCTTAGATTTTCTAAAGGATCTGAAACTTTAGATGAGATTATCAAAGTGCAGCGTTCTCCTCTAATAAAGACAGGTCTTGGATATACTAAAGAAGCATCTCAAGCACAGAAGCCATCCACCTCCAAAAGTTATCTTGACGCAGCGAGAAGAAGTGAACAGCTTGACAATCGTCAGCAAAGGCATAAAGTAGATCACCAGGTAAATCAGGGTCAATCTACTTCAAGGATGAACATAAGCTACAACTAGCCGCAGGTAAATCATTCTCAATTTGCCTCAAGAATGAATGTCAATGGAAACTACAATCACCTGGACGGTAGATTTGATAATCGTAGGAATTTCTTTAATGGCCAATGTTTTTCATGTCATAACTTTGCACACAAATATGCTCAATGTGTTGCCTACAAGACCATCATGACTCGAGAAACACGAAATCAAAGGAGCGTGACTGGGATCATGAAGAGGACCTACAATAACTTTTATGCTCTTGAAAATGAAATAGAATGCTTTATTTGTAACAACTTTGGTCATGAAGATTCTGAATGCAAGAGTAAGTTTTGGCAAACATCTCAGAAGGAGCAACCTTCATTGGGTCCCAAAACATGGAGAAAGAAAGAACCGCAACTAGAAAGATGTGGTATAGCCTTATATGCGGAAGGACGGGAAAATCAGTGCTACATCGTGTTAGCGTTTGAGATTTCACCTAGGCTGAGATAGACAAACCTTAAAGCTACATCAAACCATTTCACCTCGTAGCTAGCCCTACGGGGTATGAGAAGGCTCTCTCCGGTCAAACTCGGTAGATCTTTCAATAGGATTGAGTTGACCAATTAGGAACAAGGATTTTAGGCTAGTAAACTGATAAGGGGGGTTGATTTAAAGTTTTTGGGTTTTTTGGTGGCAATTGGAGGGAGTGCAATTCAGGGTGCGGGGATTGAGCTCAGTTTTTGCAGGTGGGTCTTTGGGGCAAGGTAGGAGTTTATGCTGATGCCTTTAGCTGAAAGAGATGATCAAGGAGGAAAGAAGAGAAGCTAAAGAGGGCAAACAATGAATTCGAATCCTCTCTAGACAGTGGAAAACATAAATTTTAAACAAAATTGAAAGCTGAGCATGGCATGCATGAATTCAAACTTTATCACTTCTTTTGTTTTAATAGCAGCAAGAGATTAAGAAATGGAACACATAAACACACTTACAATGACAAGTAGGAAACACACCATCAACATAATAATCCACAATGAAGTCTGCAAAACCCTGGCCTTCCTTTTCCTCAAATTGCAGAAATATAAGTCAAAAATACAATAGAGCTTCTCCCTCTAGAGTCCAACCATGAAAATGAGAAAGAGAAGACATAATATAGAAGGTCTAACTTCTTTCCCCACCTCTAGGGGTCGAGCTCAACTTCCTAGGAGCTGTTGCAACTAATTCTAAATCAATCACTAAATAATAGGCCATCTCAACAACTTGCCTCTAAAACTTAGGAAGCCTATCCATGCATTAAATATTCACTATTTACATCAAAGAAGCTTATAGAAGAGGTAAAGAAGAGTAAAAGTATCTAATGTCATGAAATTTACATAAGAATCCATAATTTACATGCCCAAATAGTCAACCCAAGTGAAAACAGTGCTTTGCTGGTCGAACTAGTCAAAAACTGGCAAATTTTGCCTGAGTGGTCGCACCTCTGGCTCGAGTGGTCGTACCTTTTTGCAGCTCTGTTTGAGGGCCTTCCCTGTGTCCAAATCAGGTGCAGGATAGCTCGTTGGAAAGGTCTGGAAGTCTAATTTCCAACCCAACTGGAATTTATAAATTTGGAGTTGATTTGACCTCTCAAAAATCAAATCTCCCAAGATTGCTTTCTGCAACTCAAAAAAGGGGCAGAAAGTCAAAATTTGCATGTATTTTGAGCTTTTGGGAGCCCAAATCTTCACAAAATTTGAAACCCTTCCATAGGCAAGTGTACTTTTGCATGAAAAATCTAACCATGTAGAGTTTTCCCCGTTCTGAGCTGTCCCCATGACTGGTCTCGTAAGGGGTGAGACCACTCGAATGCCCAAAACCTGTAAAATTCCCAAAAATGCCAAAAATGCCTCAAAATTCTCAAAATCTCTTGGGTTTGCTGCTAGGAGGAAGATAGTGAGTATCATGGTGAGTGAGAGAAGCCTCGGCCAAGATACTGAGCGGGTTGGTCTTCTTCTTCCTCTTGGTCAACCGTCTTTGGAACACCTTCATCTTCGCCTTGCAAACATGCATCCTTGCCCAATAATGGTTTTTCATGTTCCTTAGCAACTTGTTGTTCCGATTGGCCTTTAGCCAACAGGCCCTCTAAGTGTGTGTTCACTCGGATAAGCATGGATTCCCTCTCCTTGGGCAGCAAGTCACCGAGCCTCCTACGGTTGATGACTCGATCACTTCGAATCCTCCATAGCTCATCCAATTCTTTCTCATCCTCCAGCTGTTTGTTTCGCTGCTCCAAATATTTGATTATCCATTTTGCCATCAATAATTGTGTTTGTAGCGAATGAATCTCGGTGCTTTGCTTTCGGATGATATCCTTGAGTTCTGTGCTAGGAGAACCGGCATCAAGATCAATAACCGGATCACCTGACACTCTCCCCTCAATCATGGGTTGCTTGCCCCTCTCTGCTACCAGTGCTGCTGTCGGCAACGAGGCCCCTTGCACCTGGTGTGGAGATAACACTCGCTGATCTGATGATGATGACGAGACCCCTTCCACCTACTGTGGAGAAAATACTCGTCGAGCTGCTGCAAACAAGGTTCTATGACCTCTCTGATATGTACACTGTAATGGGGAAACAACATGTGTCGGCACAATAATCTCTGCCTGGCGTGATGGACCTCCCTCCTCATGAATGGCCTCTGGCTCTAGCTGTGACTGTGATGGCGCTGTAAAGATCTCATGAGAAATGAAGTCTGCCCATGGAATGCCCTGCTGACTCAACTGATGAGAAACGAGGAGCTGAATGAGACCATGATGACACAAATCATTATGTCATCATCCATTAGCATCCTTCATGAATTTAGAGCCTACGTCGATCGATTTGGCACTTATGAGGGCGATTTGATCGATTTGGAGGGTTTCTGGACAAAACAGGCTTGTCGCACCCCAGGCTCGAGTGGTCGCACCCCCTCTGAGTGGTCGCACCAGTTCTGAAAATGCACTGTGGGAGTGGCACTGAGTGGTCGCACCCCAGCTTCGAGTGGTCGCGCCCCTTTTGCAGGAGGCTTTTGGAGGCCTTCCGCAACCCCAAATTTAGCTCATGATAGCTCATTGGAAAGCTATCTTTGTCTAGTTATCATTTTACCCATCAATCAAATCATTTGGCCAACCAAGCTAGGAGAAAACTTGATTTTCCCAAGGTCACTTTAGAGGTGTCTTTGATTCT
>APFE030877592.1:0-10310 GCA_000404065.3 Pinus taeda
ATATATATATATATATATTATCACTTTTTAAATTGAGATATATATGGATAAGCTTGGGATGTTATACTAACTTTTTTATTAAAGAGACTGATCAAACCAAAGTATATTTATTTTGAGATTAGTGATATTATGCTTGACAAAATGAGTAGAGTGCATACACAAAGTTAGTGTTTTGGCCTAGCCAATGTGTGCATATTTTTATGGATATTTTTATGATTTTTACAATATTTTGGTTTTTTGGACCCTTGTTGATTTTAGCTTGACGCTAATGTTTGCAAGATGATCAGTACGCAACTAACATGTTCACTACTAACATGTTCACTCAAATTTTTTTGCTACTCTCTTGTAATCTATAGGCCCCAAAGCTCTTCATAGATTAGATTTCATTCTGTAACTGAATTTTGCAATTCCAATTTAATAATCCTATCGACCTCTCTTTGTACCTTTTGGGACAATTGCTAGTTATAAGCATGCCCCTTTTCCTTTTGATTTGGGCTATGTTATTGGGAGTTAACCGTCATAATGTTATATTTTTTTTATAGATATATAAATATGATTTAATCACTAAAATAACACTTAAACTAAACTATTAAAGAACATCTAAATTAAACTAAATTTTACTTTGATCTTTCTTTTACTTATAAATGTTACTTTAATTGTGAATTGACAAATCATTGAGATCTATAAATTTTAATTTAATTGTGAATTAACAAATTATTGACATTTATTTCATCATGGTCCATAATTGTTTTTAACTATAAATATGTAACACATCAACTAGAAGATTAGAGCTTACCAAAATTACTGAAAATGTAATAATATGTGAAATATCCTCAATGTAAGTATTACATTATGTCACCAATTATATTTAATATTTTCTTAAGCCAACTACATAACAAAATAATTATGTTAACACCATAAAAGCTTCGAAACCTTTTTCCTATTACAGACAACAATATTGTATGTTTAACTTTCAATGAATTTAATGATGCTACTGTAGTCCATTTTGTAGTACACATATATGATCATTACATGTTTATGGAAAAAGACATTATATTTTCCCATATATAAATGACAACCCCCCACACACACATACTTTCTTTTCAAAAAATAATCAAACATTGTGTAATAGGAAAATAATGTTTTCTAAATTAAAATATGAAAACTCCAATATACATAATTCAAAATTTCTATTCAATTAGAAGCCAACCCAGTATTCAAAAACATATTGATATTCTTGAGGTCAAGATCTTTGTACATGTAGAGATAACAGTAAAAGTAATTAAAATCTCCGTATCATGTGGAGCTAGAAAGTTAAACATCTTTTCATCTATAATTTTTAGCAAAAGGAGATAAATATCTATTGTAATATAAAAGTGTAGAACCTAAAATGTTGGTATCCTTTTGAAGTGGAAATTTTACTGTTGAATACATAAACCAACAATTTTATCAAGTTACATTCACATCTTTGTACCTTCTTCACAAAACTAACTTTTCTTATACAAAGGTTTCACATAACCTCCAAAACTTGGGCTGATGATATTCTAAAGCTTACCTGATGATCTTAGAGATTCTACCTCTTCTGCTACTAGGTAAAAGGATTGGGAAAAAAAATAGCATATACTAGGTGGGAAAAATGCTAGTGACTTATTAGCCTACATTTATTTCTTGTGCATGTTTATATTGTTTCCACTTTTGATTTTGGTCAATATAGCGATGAATAGAATTTCAAAGCAATATTTTTTCAAAATATTTTGATACCACATAGATACACAAATTCCACTCAGGGGACGAACAGATTTAAACACATATGTAGAAAAATATTGGTAAATAAAAGGATTTTCCTTATCATTATTTATGATTTTCATAAGATGAATATGGCGTCACAAACTCTCCTTTGATATTTACCTCAACAACTTTAAATTCCTTACTGTAATAACAATTCATGGCCAGGGAAAAAATAGTATTATAAATGTTCATATGTTTTTAATGTGGACTACATAAACTTAATCATTAGTAGAGGATCAACGAAATCGCCTTGTAAGAATTTTTTCTTTTTTACTCAAGCCAAAACAAAATTAGAGAATAAAGAACTTCAAAATATTTTCTTATGTTGTTACACACGACAAAACTATTTCAAAAATTCTACAAACAAACTAATTACAACATGTCTCTACAGAATTGAAGGCATTCATATTGAGAAAAAAAATTGTTCACCTAAATAGTTAAGCTAGGATCATTTGACACACTTCTCATATTATTTTTTCTGCTGATATTCATATGACACCAAGAAATGGTATAAGATATCCACCTCAACAAATTTCCTTACTATAATAGTAAATCATAGAAAGTGGAAAATAAACTTTATTATAAATTTTCATATGTTTTTTTGTGTGGACTACATAAATTGATTGTTCACTAGATGACCAACGAAATCCACTTGTAATATTTTTATTTTCTCTTTCTTAAATAAAAACAAAATCAGGGAATCAATAACTTTGAAAAACTTGCTCCTGCTACTAAACAAGATAGAAATATTTCAAAAATTCTACAAACAAACCAAGTAGAACATGTGTCTAGAGAATATAAGGCACTCTACTCAAGAAATCAATTCTTCACCTAACTACTTGAGCTAAGATAATTTGACCTAATTTTAATATATTTTTTTTCAACCAAAAATTATGGGACCACCCAATAGAGCTCATTTATACAACTTTCCTTCACAATTTTCACATAGTAGAGCATGTATCCGAAGCTTTGAAACCACCATAGTCAGAAACACAATATGAGTCTCTCTCGCTTGAAGGATACTCCTTCCACACCCAATTTCCATATTCTTACAAAGCTTTTGATACATACTTCCCTTATAAAAAATAGATATTAACATTTAGTACGAAATGATGGTATCACATTTGGTCACAATTTTTTGGTTCGTATTACTACCTAAGTGAACTTAAAGTTAAGATGAATTTATGTTAATTTTATTATATGACATCGTAACATAATGAAAAAGAATTGAGAAAATTAATTTTAAGCTAATAACATAACAAAAGAATAATTTTAGAGATACAATTACGTGTTTGAGGATTTACAACTTAAGTGTGTGTTTAGTAACACTAATGATGTAGTAATATCCCATCCTCCAATAATAAGTTTGGAGAATTAGTTTTATATGTAGCCCATTATCATATATGTGTGTGTGGGGTAGTAGTAGTAGTAACTTTTAATGTTGATATATAAGTTTTACATTTTTAATAAAAATATATTATCACGTGATGAAAATATCTTAAATGGGAATGTGAGTTAATGCTCTTAGGAAAAGTAAGGTTCCCAAAAGTCGAGTATGAATCAATGATACAACTATAATTTTTTTTAAGAAATTAGCTAATACAGGAAAAAAATATATTTTAATTTGAGAGCTATCTTGAAGAACATTTATTTGATAAAAATATTTAGAATTGTGTCAAATTCATTTTTATATCCTATCAATCTTTTCATTTAATCTAATTCATCATCCAAATCTTTTTAATAGAGTCTCAATTTTTTTATAACCTAGAACAAGGAAATATGAGGAATAGACATAGTGCACACAAAAAAATTCATAGATTGTTCATTTGCAAGCCAAATTACAGGCTAGATAAATATTGCTCATGGAATCCAACAAATTCAAAATAAGGAGAATGTTGTTCAAAAAATATCTCAACAAAACTCGAAAAACCAACAACTCTATCATACCTATCTACTAATGTAAGCATCATTCCAAATTTTCAATTTAATGATTACATCTATATCATTACAAAGATTATAATAAAATTGATAATTTAAAATTAACATTTCAGATTTGTATGACTAGTCCTCCTCGAAATTTATACCCACTCTGAGGTCTCTTAGACAATGTCCTTTCCACGACCACAAATTTCTAGCTTCTCATTCAACTCATTTAAGACATAATCGCCTCTAACAATATTTGATGAATTTCGTATAATTGACGCTTCTAAATCTCCCAAAGGACAATCTCGATATTGGACTGTATCTAGTAGTCAATTATCCAGTTGACCTTTCTACCCAAATGGATCTCATGACAATAACTGTAATTGATTCTCTTGAACTCTGAAGCGCAACAACAACCACCAATATATAACTAATTCACACAATTAACTTAGTGATGTGTTTTAAGGACACCGAAGAATGTCGAGAACCACTAATTTAATTATATTCATGTATTCATCAATTTATTTTGAACGTTTTAGAAAAAAGAGACAACCTAACAAACAAGACAAAGAAAATCCCATAACAACAAATATAATCACATTCCATAACTAAAGATAATGATAACGATATAGATATATATAATAAATTGTAAAAAGCACCTCCAAAAGCTTGAAAGCATATAAGAATAATCTTAACAATGTAAATGTTAATGATTTTCATATTAGTTTTGAAAAGCGTTGATGTCGCATCAACCCCTTTCTTTAAAGGACTTATTCTTGACATTTTAAATTTTCTAATGTATTAGGTTTGGAATTTTTTTTTAAATGTTGATTATTTAACCATTTTTTAAATTCTCTTATTCCTCTTCATGTTTTTCATCCTTAGATGTTTAGTTTTTAAGGCTTTTCGATTTTTTGTTTTGTTTTCCTTTGCACTGTTTTTTTATAATGAAATTTTTTATTTTTTGCAAAGTTTAAAAAAAATAAAAATAAAAAATATTTTGAGATTATGATTTTTTTATATTTATATACCGTTAATTAATATTTAAACACACAACAAATAATTGTCACCAAAAGATAATAATTTACAAAACTCCACAGAAAATACACTTTTTCCATATAGATATAATTAAAAAAACATGTATTTTAGGACATTTTTGATAAAACCCCACATTAAAAAAAAATGAAAAAAATATGTTGAAGATTTGAATAAAAAAAAAGAGGAGAAATAACCAATTTTACGAATTTTGTATAAAACAATGATATTTGAAATAAAAAAATTCAAAAAAAGATATATTTTAAGTAAAAAAATTAACATAGAAATAAAAAAACAATAAAAACCTTACATATAAAAAATTAAAAAATTAAAAATACAATTAAGTTATAAAAAAATCCATTAAAAAGATAAAAGATAATATTGAAAACAATAAACTTTAAAAATAAAAACAAGAAAGAAAATGTGGCATAAATAAAAAAAAATTTGAAAAAAAAAAAATAATTTAAAAAAAATTATATAAAAAGAAACCATGGTCCATGTCATAAATTAAATTATATATAAAGAAAAAATCACTCAAATATATATATATATAGATATATATATATTATATATATATTATATATATTATATATATATATATATTATATATTATATATATATATATATATATATATATATATAATCCTTTTTTGAGCTTCTTGGCGGGCTCAACTCGATTCCGAGAATCGAGTGAGGGGTTTATCTGATGTTATGAATAAGATGGAGCCCTGGCCAGTGGCTGAAGGCGCCACAACCCGGGGCTAGCGGAGCAGCAATGGAGCCCTACCTAGGGGCTCAGCAAGGCATGGCCTTGTGTAGGCAAAGCTACGTGCACCTTTGCTATTCGAAGGTTATGGGCCCGTTGCCAGGCTTAATCCAATTCTGAGAATCAGATTGAGCCTGCCGAAGGGCCCGAAAAGGAATTCTTTTTTTTATTTTTTTATAATAATCATAATCCATTTTATAACATTTTTTGTTTGATGGTTTTTTTCTTTAAATTTTTAATAAAAATATATAGACTTGTAGTTGACACAAATTGGTTAAAAGCATTTCCACCACCCCACTACCTCTAATGTCACTAAATCTCAAATCCAACTACATTAGGTTTCATAGCCAATATTTAATTACATTTTTAAAAGAACTTCTGAAATTTATTTCCTCGTGAAGTAAAATGGACAACAATCCTACTCTAATAATAGATAGAAAAAATTTATGGAAGACACAAAAGAACAAAAAGCATCCAAATGATTACAACAATTAGACAACTCCTCATAATGAGAATATATGTGGAGATACAAGCAAACCATAATAAGTGACTCATATGAGAAAATATTTTGAATGGAAAAGGAAAAGGATCAATAAACCAAATTGAATAGTGGCAGTGAAAATTATTGACCTCTTAAAATAAGTAGAAAATGAAAATGGATAGAATATGAACCAAATTCGATATCATATGAATTAATTAGATGATTATGCTTCTCTTGAACATCATTGCTACTACTATTTGTGAAAATGGTGCCAACCTCATTAAATGTAGGTTTTGTACCATTTTTAAGGTGATAGTCTTTCCCTTATAGGAGTTGTCCTTACTTCTCAATAAAGATCAAACTCTAAATATGGAGGAATTCCATCCTCATCTAAAATAATTTCATTGTTATCGTCAATTATTTCTAACACTCAAGTTCAAGTTACTGAGAAAATTTTGCATACCACCACATAGAAAAAGAACAAGGGGGAGAGTCAATTGCCTTTGAATAAAACTTTAAATGTCCTATCATAAGGTTTCTTATCCCAATGACGATCAACATTCGCTAATATAGCAAAACGCCTTCCTTATCTTGAGTTTTAGCATTTACATCAGAGCTCTTAGCATCAACTATAATAGTCTCAGAAGTCAACAACTTCACAAAGACCTACATATTACTTGGGATATGAAGGACAAGAATAAGGGTACATTCTTCCAAATATTATAATCAACTATGCTTCTATCATCTTCAAGATCACGCCTAGTGAAGATCAATCTTTGATGATTTGGAGCAATTCCTTGTCTTAAATTTTAGCATTCGCATTATTGACAATCTTTGAGCTATCAACTTCATAAGTAATTTTCATGTCGGTTAGAATTTTGATATTTGCATTCCACCTTTATAATTAATTTTCATCCTGGGTAAAGTTTTGAGATCTTCCTGATTTTTTTTAGTCATGGTAATGTGAAATATATCATGAGGTAAGTGTTCTGATGTTCATCTTAGTTTACCAGCCATTTTGTTTATATTTCTACACCAATTCCTACCAAGATCAAAGACCTTGCCTTTCATTGTAAACATTAGGGCACACATATTTTCACTTACCTCTTTTAAAACTTCTTAAAAACCGTTTTGCAAATCTGTCAAGATGCTACACTACATACATATTCCTTTGCAATTTAGAGAGAAAAATGATATTAATATCCAATAAATTTATATAGCTATTAGATAAAATTAAAAATAAATAAAATAATATGATATGTTAGACAAACTCTCGAGTTCTTTGAACACCCTGTTTTAAACATCCTCAAAAATAAATAAAAGATTAAAATGAAAATTAAATCCAAGCCAAATTTTAAATGTTAAATCCATAATAATGTGACTAACGAAATGGAATAAATAAAAAATGGTAAAAGCATGAAATGAAACCTTATTGGAAATATTTGTGTTGCAAAGATGTTTGTTTGAAAGGGAAAATAGCAAGCATTAATGGAAAGGACCACCAAAAAGTAGAAACAAACAGAAGCATCCGTCGAACATAGACCAAAAAAAGATATCCCGAAAATTTCAAAGAGGCGTGGATTCAATTGAAATTTGAAAAAGCATGGACTCTCAACTGAAGACAGAGCATGGAATCCTGGAGGAAGTAGCGGTGGTAAAACTCTTGTAGCCATTGAAGGGAAGTGTGAAATCCCTATATTAAGTCTTATCATTTTTCCAACATCTTCCTTTTTCCTTTGTCCATATCGATTGCGATTATTCTTGTGTGTTTGGCTATATGTGTGGTTAGAGTTGGGTCTGTCTGTGTTGAGTCTGTGTTTGAGCCAATCATGGTTGTGTGGGATAGAGGAGGAGGCTGAAAAGAGAAGGGAAGAGGAGGAAAGATGAGTTGTTTACCGATTTTTTGGGCTCAAAGAAATCAATTATCTCTAAAATGGTGTGGATCAGATTCTATTTAAATTTAGTGTTTCTGTTCATCTCTGCCTTGCTGTAAGAATTGATTCCATTTCATAACTTTGTATTTTTGTTTGGTGCAGTGTAAATTATTGGAGTGAATGAAGAGTTGGCGTTGCATGAAAATGAATGAAATATGGAAGGAAAGAGGTGGTTGACATTGTTGTTGTTCAAGGCATTCCAATTACCTTGTTGAACGTGAAATCAAATCCCAATTCTAGGTATATAGAGATGGCCATGTATCTCTCCTTTTGATTAGTTGAAACATCGTGCTTTAGCCAATTTTATTGAATTCAAGGCTCTCCTTCCTCCTCAATAATTTGTATTAAATTTAAATTTTTCTTTATTTTTTCAATCATCCTCAATAATTTTTATTACAGATAATTTTTCTGTCATTCCTTCAAGAAGTTATCCCCTATGAATTCAAGCATCACTGGATTTTTAATGACTTCTGATAGCTGTGTATTTGGGTTTAATCTATTGTGTATTAGTTTATTTTGTGGTTTTCTAGTATAACCTCTTCTTTATTAGTTTAACCCATTAGTTTTTTCTAACATGACTTGCGGTGTATTGTGTTCTTTCTTTGTTTAATCTGTAGGTTTTTCCCTTTTGGGTGTAAAAATATACATTTTCGAAAGTGGATTTCTATTTGTTTTCATTATTTAAATATGTGATAGATAGATTTATTATTTTTATATAAAATACAAATTGATAATCTTCAAAACAAATTGATAATTTTCATTATATCTTATTAAAACTATACATTTTTCTATAATATTTATGTGGTATTGCATGCAAATTTATTTACGGGAGGGATTTCACCTCCTAGTTTTGCTGAAGGGTTTTTTTTAGAGTAAATATTGATGTAGTTATATATTATTCTTTCCTTATCTCAAATACTGTAAGAGAATTATGCACACAATTATTAATAATAAAAAAAATTATTGAAAGGGTTAAACTCCTTCTTAGTTCTCAAGAAGGATGGGGCACCATTTTTCTTTCAGTAGTGTAGTTATCTTTATTTGTGTTGATTACTTTTCTTTCAACTCATAACCGTCAAAACATATTTTTTTAAAGATAGATTTACTTTACAACATTTATATTTGAGGCATGTCATATTACACTTCAATGAGCATCCATTCATATTATAACACTTATCCCATTCACATCTAACTCATAACACACTTACATTAAAAAAAAATCTATATCTTTTTTTTACAAAAATATAAATTATACAATCTTTCACCATGCATTGAAAAACACTAAATATAGTTATACTTAACAGACCATCCATATTGGTTTTTCTTTTTTTTTTTGTTTTCATTTTTAGTGATTTTTAAAGCTTTTTATATTGTATTATTTATATTTTATATAATTAGATAAGGGTATACATATATAATTTAATGTATTTATGTATTTATTTTCATATATTGAATTGATACTGTACCATGTTACTTTGAATTTGTGTGTGTTTAGTTGAATTGTGTGTTTTCTTTTTTGAAATTTCATATCTATATGTGGGTGGTCCTAATAATGATTATTTTCTTTTGTATTTTGACACCAAATTTTATATACTGTGTTTGCTTATTTGGTCTAGTATTTTGTATGTTTATTTATTTAAAATCTCATATTTATGTGAATGCTTGTATGAATGTTTATTTATGAATATTTTTATCTAATTTGGAATTGTAATCATGTGTTTGTTGTAATGAATTATGAATTTGAATGGGTAAGCATAATGTAGATTTTAATTTGTATATTATGTGTGTGTGTGTTTTTTTAAAGCTACATAAGAATATTTGAGCATTTTCTTTTATTGACTTGAAATTTTATCATTTTCAATTAGTTATTTGAAATTGCATGTTTTGTGTTTAGTCCAATTTGTATATTGTGTGTTTGTTTGAACTTGTACTGTATGTTTTACTTTTTATAGTGTGTGATTTCTTATTTAATGTTGCATTTTCATATTTGGGTGTTTGTTTTTATATTAACTTGAAATTGTATTATGTGTGTTTCCTTAGTTTTCTAACACCCCTCCCTTGTGTACTAAATTATTGCAAACCTAAGCCGAGTTACAACTAGGAGAGATATCCTATCTTGTGTGCTAAATTATTGTAAACCTAAGCTGAGTTAAAGCTAGGTTTGATATCCTCCCTTGTTTTTTAAATGATTATAAACCTAAGATGAGGAAAGCTAGGTGATATGTACTATGAAAAGAAAATGTGTTATTAATAAATTAACAAAATAAATCACTTAGAGGGTGGAGCACCAAGAGAGAGGAGATTCTTTCCAAATCCCATGAGGAATGGGAATAGAGATGAATCTTTCATGATAAGCTTCTGTATGACATTCTAGATAAATTTG
>APFE030877600.1:0-17556 GCA_000404065.3 Pinus taeda
ACCTATGGTTTTGTGCATGACTTTCGCACATGTTTTTTTGGACGCGATGGTTTTCGGTCCATGGTATTGGATCGAAGGTTTTTTGGTCCATGGTATTGGACGTGATGGTTTTTCGGTCCATGGTATTGGATGCTTCGACATGTATAAATATGTATTGTAAGATAGAAAGGAACATAATGAAAAATCAAGCTGGTAGTCCCGGTTTTGGGATCCAATGGGAAATCTATGTGTATATGTGTTTTATGTGTTATGCTCTCGCATTTTTATTTTTCATGTGATTTAGAATTCGTATGAAGGTAATTTCTATACGGGGTTAAAACCTACATGTCTTAGGAGCAGCAGAAGAAGGAGACCCTTGGTCACTAGGGATGGGAGACGGGATCGATGGATCCGCCAAGATGATTCGATTTCAAAAAATCCTAGGAAAACTAATGAGAGAAGACCCTACTCAAACTAACGCAAACAAGATCTAATAGGGTAAGTGTGAACGTGGCCAAATAAATTTTAAGACACAAGGACATAACTTGACCTTTTCAACTTTAAAGAGTTGCGAAAAGGACAAAAATATGACTCTAGTCGCCTTCGAATGTTTAATGAGCCCGAAGTGACAAATGCTCAGGTGAGCCTTTTCTTTTAGGGAGTCCGAAAAGGATCAAAAAGTGACTACTCTGTAGAACCAGGAAAAAGGTTTACCAGACAATCCGTAAAACTGCATATACACCTTAGCAATCATATGAAAACCAAGGACTTTCCATACGGCAGTCAATCTTCCCGAATGCTGTGTTCGGTGTGTTATGGGTCGTAAGGCGGCAGACATGGCTTCATGTGGATAAAGGATGATAACCTACTGGAGTCTCCCCATATACTCGATGGTACATGGGAGCACAAGTCCGTACTAGACCACAATTGAGTCACAAAAGGAGGAATCACCCAACCTTGAGTGGAAACAAAAGTGACTAGGTTTAACGATGCCGGAGCACGTCTCTAGCCTAGATTTCTACAAAGTGAGCGTTATGTTCCAATGCGTTGTTAGATTCATTCGGTTTATTTTAAAGTTGATCTTGTATTAGATTTCAATTTTCAGGCCTTACCGTATGTAATCTCTCAAAATTCTCTAAATGCAACCTATATGCCAAAATATGTCATTTCATTCGATGAATGCTAGTTACGAGAGAGTTCAAGAGCTTTCACGCAAATGAAATGATCACAAAGCAACAAAGAACTTCCCTAATGCAAACTAACAAACTTTTCTTTAAGATCACTAATCACTACTCGAAATGAAAAGTTCTAATTCTCATTAAATAATACAAAGCAAAAGAGATTTTTTCTTTTTGATGATGGAAAAATGCACTAAAAAACTTTGAGAAATGACAACAAACAAATTCTATTCAATACAAGCACATTCAGTTCCCTAAATCACAAATCAAACCTCCAAAGAACAAGAAAGATCCCAAAGACACCAATGAGCAATGTAATCTAGGCTCAAAGTGAGATGAAGCAGAATTCAAGTGAAGACAAAGCAAGTCACCCAAATAACACAACAAAACGATTTAAAACCACCAAACAAGTGCAAGGGAGCAATCAACGAGTCTATTGGACCACTAGAAGATCAAAACACCTGAGGAAGGCTCGACACACAAGGTCACTAGATGCCCTAGGGCTAGAAATGTGAAATCGATGGAAAAAATCAAACACCCAAAGGTTAACGATCAAATCCAGTCAAATCACACTCCAACACACTCAAGTAGTCTAAAAAAGGTGCCCAGAACAAAAACTAAGATCAAAGGGCTCACAGCCAAGCAAACTTCAAAAGTTCCCAGGCCTGGCGTGACTGTCAGGTTGCAACTAGCGCCTTTCAGGGATTGGCGCGGGTTGTCAATGTGAAACATGCACCAACTGGTGCGACTGTAATTCTATAAACAAGTGCCAGTTGAGTTTGCTATGGAAAAATAAAAATAAAAGAGCCAAAGCTAAGTCAACAGTGCCCAGGTACACCAAGGGGCAATAAGCAACACATGGATTCAACCCAAAAAGCTAATCAAGCAGGAGAAACAAAGAAACAACCAAGAAACAAGGCAAGTTCCAAGCCATTCAGTTCCTAAACCAAACCGGAGATGGACTGGAGTGGCGTTGATCTACTTTGCTAATGTGGAGAAATAGTGTTTCGAAGGCTATCTAGCCATACTTCAGGCTCCATCTAAAGTTTACAAATCAAACAACAAGACAAAACAAACAACAAGGCAAAAAGCCAACTCCCCATCGGAGTCGCCAAATTGTTGTGGAGGTAAATCCCCTTTGCGGATAGAGGTGATCCCTACTAGCCCAAATGGGGTCTAGCAACAATCAAACAACGCTAACATGCAAGTTCCTAATTGCAAATCAAAGACCGATGATGAGGGCCTACCTGGATTCCAATGCTAGTACTTGTAGAAGAGTCGTTGCTCTGGTTCCTTTGCTCCGACTGGTCACAATCCCCATGGTCCTCATGAATGGACACCTACACATGCAAAGAATGACACAAATGCAAGCATAAAATCCAATAGATGCAACTATATATCAGTCAGAAAGGATATAACTCAAACATCATTATAAAGACAATAAGAGTGGAACCATAATGATAGTCGTCTATTATTATTGATAAACAAAGAAGAATACAACCATAGTTCTGACGTTAAATCATCCTTTGGCTGGGTGATCAGTAGCACATGCCTTGCAAAGCTTGTTGGGAATGGGGAACAAGCTTCTCTCTCCTTGGTTACTTGGAAAAGAATCTCCTCACTTAAGATTTAGCCTCATGGGAATGAAGAAGGCTTCTTGTAGCATAAGCTTAGCAATTCTCAGACTTTGGTAGAATTTGGAACTTGGAGACTAACTTGTCAAAGGCAAAAGGAAAATCTTTTATAGATAGAGGAGAAGGAGTTAGGGTCATCCACAAGATTCATGGGATTGGCTTTATCACTAAGAAGCTTCCATGAGAGGTTGAGAACTACTTCCCTTCTTTGTTAAAAAATTTACCCAACTGGGCTAGCGCGAGTGTGACTCTGAGACAGAGCACTAGCTGGCACACCCTCTTTGGAGGATTTCCCGCATTGGCGCGAGTGATACGTAGTGGAACCGCGCCAATGGAAAAAGGGATATTTTTATGGGTATTTTGCAGAAGGGGTCTTCAGGGTATATGAAGTACATACTCAAGGGGATACAATGCAAGTGTTTTCAGGTTATGTCACTTCTCACAGGTCCTGGAATAAGTCCTCCAATGTGCGGGAGAAGGGGTAATAGGGATGGTGACAAATTATTGTGTAACAGGGCTACTCGCCCCCCTCAAACCCCCCAAACAGGGGGGGCTGCTGCCCCCCCTGTGACCCCCTTGTTGTGCAATCGGCACAACGAATGGGGGGCTCCGGCCCCCCCTAACCCCCCAGTTCATTACGTAGGTTAGTCGTGGAAAGAATATAACACAACCCAGCAGTCAAGATTGGTGTTAGTCTCACACTCAAAACCTGAGCTTTTCTCCTAAACCCTAATTTTTGCAAGTAAGCTACCCATTTCCCAAAATATACCTAATCAATACACTAATATCCCCTTTCAGAGACCTTTACCCTACACCTGTCAGACTCCCATCTACCTTTCTCTTTGCTTTTTTCCTTCCTAAACACTTGCATTCCCCTACCATTTACCTAGGGTTTCATAATAAAGATGCCATGGATGATGAAGGATATAGGCCACACAGTGAAGAAGAGGGATCGGACAGAGAGGGAAACATAGAGCAGAGAAGGCCACATACAGGAGGTAAAATCCATGGGGTTGAGCCCATAGATCTCAAAGAGCTCCTAGCTTCTCCTATGATAGTGACATCCTTCAAATGGTTAGGGTGTTTTGCGTTTTGTGAGTAGGTCAAAGAAGTCTAGTACCACCTTGAGTTGACTAGGCTTTTCATAACCAAAATTCAAGATAACCAAGTCACTCTTGCAGGCATAACATTCACATTGTCTGCTACCATCATATCAGTTGCCACTGAGATTCCAGAAGTTGGGGAAAAATGGTTCAAGTAGGGTGAAGTATAAGCACATTTTTATGAACCAAACATCAAACCTAGGTACAGAAGTGAAAGAAAAGGATATTTCCCTTTCTCATACCTCCTTGAAAGATATGCACCTATGATGAATATTATAATGAAGCATTTTTCATGTGAGGGTAGGTTCTCTAGGGTATATTCTTACCACATCCGGTTACTTATGCATTTAACTAGAGTTAAAATGCTCAATATACCCTACTATCTTTTCAGGAGTGTTGAGAATATGGCTTACATTTCCCAAAAAACAAAATACAAAGATAAAATGAAAATCTTATTTCACCATTCCCTCATAAAGATCATAGTTCTTTATCACCTTAAAGAACTTAACCTTGCATGGAGTACATTTATAGCTAACCCCATTTTCACTCAATTTTCCACTCAAAATGTTCAAGGCTTTCCATCATCATCTCATCCACCATCACCCCCATTATCACCATTCCATGGACCTATTCTTTCATCTGATAGGGAAGAGGATAGTGACAAAGAACAAAGTGATCAGGGTCAAAGCAGTAAGCCCGGAGGGACTAATTTAGGTACTATGGTGCACACTTATCAAAAAGGAAATAGGAAAGTGTTTTCCACACAGATTATGGGAGGGGCCTTGCTCTCTTCATCAGCAAAGCATGTACAGAATGGAAAGGAAAAAATGGTCGAAATAGAAATGCAAAAATAGGAAGAAGACTCCCATGAAACTGAGTAAGATTTTGACTTAGTGGACTTAGATGAGGAAGATGAAAAGGAAAACACCAGAATGATCTTCAAAGAGAAAGAAGCATTGATAGGTGAGTTGCAGGTGAATCTATAAAGAGAAAAATACATCATATCTTATTATGAATAGGAAAATAGGAAAATGGACACCAAGCATGAGCTTATGGAAGTTCAGCTCATCAAAGCTAAAAGGGAAGATGAAAAGACTAAAGTACAACTTGAGGAATCCTATGGTGACTATGGTGAGCCCATGGAGGAAGAAATGCCTAGGAGGAGGCCTAGGACTAGAGGCCTAAAGTGAGCTTTGGAGCTTGAAATAGAAAAAAAAGCTCAACTTGCCAACCAACTCACCTTAAATGAACAATTTGGCATAATGATGAATGAGAACCAGGAATATTGGCTTGAGAGGGCTAACACTCATCTTGAGGAACTGTTAGCTAAAGCTAATAGAGATATAGAGATTCAAGGAAGAATGGCCAAATACTATGCCATGAGAAACAAAATTGCCAGAGCCAAGCTGAAAAGGGCTTATGCAAGAATTGAGGCCTTAACTCATCAAAAGGAGAAGGACAAGCTTGACCTATTGGTGGAGGCTTCAATCCATGCTTAGTCACCTTTAGCATCAACTATGTCAACCATTTTTGAAGACCCTAAACTTATTTTTTTTCTTTTGGCATTTTGTGTTTTCTTCAGGTAATTTTTGTATCAGTGCCTTGGTCAAACGCGCAGCGCCTAGGGTGCTGTGCACTTTTTTGGGGCAGCTTTTGGAGGAATGGCCACCACCATTTGATTCAAAAGACCATTTACACTCAAGAAGACCATGTTTCCATATCTGAAAGTCAAAATTACTAGGTGGAAAAGGCAAAAAACCACCTAAAAATCATGTCTCTGCCTATTTTCTGAGCCAGGCACTGTGCGTTTGAGCAATGTTGGGAGATTGTAGTTTTGAAGGGGAAAATCAAGCTCAGCTTGGAAACTAGGGGAACTTTTGGAAGCTAGAAAAGAAAATATTTCCAATGAGCTATCCTAAGATATATTTGGACACCAGGAAGGTAGGTAAAAATCACCTTGAAGATGGCGTTGCGCACTTCCTTCAAGCATTATGCGTTTGACACTAGCATTGCGCACTTGACAGGCAGCCAAATTTTTCATTGTTTCTTTGAGAAAATACTTTTCACCTGTGGGATTTTAATTTTTCACAGATGTAGTTCATAATGATGATGTAATTAAAGTGTATTTTTGTTACCTAGGGTAGATACCTCAGATGAATGGCCTAAGTGGCATGTAATGAATCAGTTTGCTTCATATTAGGAATGATTCAGTTTGACCACCCTAGTCTTTAGCTATCAGTTCAGCCTTTTGTGAAAATGTTCCTCCTCTCATGGATTTGACCCCGAATCTAGGATTAGTTGTTTTGAGGCCTATATCATGTATTTTCTCAGTCATTTTGTTGGTTGGACTCAGTGTGGATGCTCAGAGCTTGATTGTACACCTTTGTAAGCAGTTTGGCAGGAGATTAATAAGAATTGCAAATATTTTTATGGGATCCCTATGGTGTGGAGTTCTAGTACAATTTCTTCTTCTGTGATTATATGTTTATATGTTTTATGTATGGCATCAATCATTTCATTGCTTCTAGTTGAATGTTTTCAAGTTTGATAGGTAGAATCCATTACATCAGTGCTCTACCTTGGGAAACCATTAACCATTTCATGTTTTTTGCAGTCCAAGAAGGATCCATGATTATCACATGCCCTTCTTAGCTTCTCACAAATATAAAACATCTCACCCCATCAAGCCCAAAAGTGCTAAAGCCTCTGCCTACCTTGGCCAGTACAACTTGCATTGCTGACCTAATTTCCTAGACCTAAACTGCCCAACTCCTCCTGATCCAGCAAAACCTCTACAAAATCCAATCAAAACTTTCATTCTACTATACCTAGCCTAAAATCCTTTACCTAATCTAGTCATCTTAACTGAGATCCTTACGGAGACAGCCCTCTCCTGGCCTAGTAGGGTTAGCTACTTGGCTAAGCTTGGTTTGTGGTTACCCTGGCATTGCCTCCCTTCAGCCTAAGGTCAATCTAGGTGATAGCATAGTGGTGACCATACTGGGGAAATGGAAGACTAATCACCCTGGTAATATCTTTCATTTAAATTCTTGAGCTTTGGATGATGAGTTTTAGAATTTACTAGGCTGAAATAGAAAGTTGTAAAGCAAAATAAAAAACTTCGAAATTTGAGCACATTAGCTTTGAGAAAGTATACTACGGCCAATCCAGATCCAAATCTCACCCCAGTAGTGGATAATCCTAAATTTATTTCAAGAAGACTGAAAAGACAAGAAAGTTCAGTCAGCTTGACACCTTCGATAAAAGTAGATTCCTGCCCGGATGAGTGGTTGTTCTTAGACGATCCCTCTTTTGATTTGTCGTTTGACCTTTCTCTATTTAGAACCAAATTTGAAAGTGCACTTGACGATATAGTTCTAGACCTGCAGTTTATTGTAGATCTCAAAATTCAAAAGGTCAACCGGTCAATTGATGAGTATATCCTAAATTCTCCTCAATCATCCCTTACCACTGCTAAGATGCCTGAGTTTTCTGAAACAACTTCCACTACCCTCAGTTCATCATTATTCCCATCAACCTCTGAAGTTCATTCCCAACCTCTGTTAGACCTACACTTCCCCTTCAACCTATCATATCCCATCAAATGCCTATTACCCCTACTACTCCATTAAACCCTAGTAGTCCAATCGTTGTTTCAAATCCACCTCGAGCCATGGCTGCTCGGTATGCACCCCTTCTTTTACCTCAGAATCTTGGTGATATGCCCGCTGATTACCAAAGTAAACTACCTCCTTTTGTTGCCACTCAAAACATTACAACTCAGCAACATGTTGATAGAATGAATGGCTTATTTGACATTCATGAGGTATGAGGTAGGTAACTATGAGATTGTTTGTCCAAAGCTTTGGAGGTGAAGTTCGAAAATGGTTCAGAGCTTTACCTGTAGCCTCTATCACCACTTTTCCAGTTGTTATCACTCAAGCCACCTGTTATCGCTCAAGAAAAAATATTTTAAATTCTAAATATCAATTTTTTCTAATTTGTCAAAGGGTTGGTGTCAGTTTTGGGTCTAGTCTTTTCACCTTGTTTTAGAGTCTTGTTAAGAGTCCTGTTAGTGTGTCAATTGGGGTTGATTTTCTATTTTAGTATATCATTGGTCTCATATCTCACATGAATATCATATGTCAAAGTCCATATGCGCTACGAAACTGTCTAGGTGATTTCGTAGCGCATAAACTTGGTCTAGGTGATTTCGTGCTGATCCATAGCAAATCTCACCCAGCTGTCATATTTATCAGAATCCACTGTGTTTTAGGTCATTAGGTGTCTTGGTAATGGCACATGTTTGTAGTTGTTGCTGAGATGGAGACAAAGGATTCTGTTTATAATCTGCATGTATTTAATGGAAAGTTGCTTGCTCGCATCAATCAAAAGATTCAGTTATACAAATGGGAGAATCGTTCTTTTGATGAAGCCTAGAAAACAGAATACAACGTCTCAAGAAAATCAACCGTGCCACCTAGTTTATCTTATTGAGAATGCCATTATGAATTTTCCACCTGGCCATGGATATGTTTTCCCTGCTCTTTTGAACAGTGAGACGCTTGATGAACTACTCTAACAGAGTAAGGAGTATGTGTTTATAGCTAACTCAGACAACTTGGGAGCAATAGTTGATCTCAAAATTTTGAATCATCTGGTCAAAAATAAAAATGAATATGGCATGGAGGCCACTCCCAAAATGCTTGCAAATGTAAAATATGGTACGCTTATCTCTTATGAAGGCCGAGTTCAGCTTCAGAAGATTGCACAGGTTCCAGAGGAGCATGCTGGTGAGTTCAAGGCCATTTTCACCTGCATCTGTGGTGGTGCAGAGATTTAGCAGGTGATAGTTGAAGATGGAAGAATCCCATTAGTATCTTTTACTGGAAGCACGAAGGTTGGACAAATTGTTCAGAAGGAAGTCAATGCAATATTTGCAAAGTGTTTGCTTGAACTTAGCAGAAACAATGCCATTATAGTTATGGAAGATGTGGACTTAGCAATGGTTGTGCGATCTGTTTTGTTTGCTACAGCTGGTACTACTAGACAACAATGCACCAGTTGCCAAAGGCTGTTACTCCATGAGAAGATATATCAACACATTATTGAGTAGTTAATTGATGCATATAAGCAAGTTAAATTGGGAGACCGTGTTGATAAAGATACATTGTTAGGACCACTGCATACTCGTGCCTCAGAGATGAACTTTGAGAAGGGAATTCAAGTTAGAAAATCTCAGGTGTTCAACTAGGTCTTAGTCTTATTTTTGTGTACAGGCAGAATCTGCAGACTTTGGTCTAATCCATTGAAGTTTAAGCTTGGGACGATGGGAGCGGACTTTGTAAGAAATGAATATCAGTTTTTGAAGGGGCTTAGCTTACATTCCCATAACTTGGGATGTTTCAGCAATGGAATATGGAGAGGAAGTGGCAATACTGTGACATCAGTAAATCCTTCTAATAACCAGCCAATAGCAACGGCAGTTGAAGCTTCTATTGACGAGTACGAAGATAGCTTGAGAGCCTGTGTTGAAGCTCGTAAATTATGGATGCAAACTCTTGCTCCAAAGAGAGGTGAAATTGTAAGGTAGATTGGGGATGTTTTGAGATCAAAATTGGATCTGCTTGGTAGACTTGTATGATTGGAGATGGGAAAAATCCTCGCAGAGGGGATAGGAGAGGTTCAAGAATTTATTCACATGTGTGATTATGCGGTTGGCTTAAGTCAACAGTTGAATGGCTCCATCATACCTTCAGAACGGCCCAATCATATGATGATGGAGGTTTGGAATCCTCTTGGCATAGTCGGAGTAATTACTACATTCAACTTTCCATGTGTTGTACTTGGGTGGAATGCATGCATCACTTTGGTTTGTGGCAATTGCGTGGTTTGGAAAGGTGCTCCTACTACACCATTGATCACTATAGCGAAAAAAAAACTCATAGCCGAGGTGTTAGAGAGAAATGGTCTGCCTGGTTTGATTGAAAAGTTCAAAATCTTCAATACAAATAATTTAAGGGTGAACTTGAAGGCGATTAAGAGGCTTATGGAGGCTGATGCTCTTAAAATGGAGATAATTCCAAATCCAAAGGAAGTAGATGAGGACCAGGGACCATTAAAGATACAGTAGAATATATTAGACATATTACAAGACTGTGTTATGGACAGTGGTAATGTTTTGTTCACTGGTCTCTCAGCGCTCCTATGCACTTTCAAAATGTAACTTTGATTCAATTTTATACCTTGGAACAGAGAACAATTTCAACCTTTTTACAGTGAGGAAAAATAGCGAGGCTGCAATTGACAAAGAGAGAGGAAAGTGGCGATCATTTAGCTATGAAAGGAGGACTGTGTTTCTGAAATTACACAGCAGTTTCGTAGCGCGCTACGAAACTGTTGTAGCTGCATGTTACAGTTCGGCTGATCAATTATGATTGAAAAAGCGGAAAATATTTTTGAAAGGTTCTGTCATCACACATGTATATGTGAAGGGTTGACAGGACGTGGCATTCTGATATGTTTTTTATAATCAAAGATGAAGGGCATAGTTCATTGGATTCGAACATCTTTGAGGAAAACCAAAGGATGATAAACAGGGGCAATTTTCTATTTTTCAGGGGCCAATAGAGAAGATGTGACATTGAAGACTAGCATGGAGCTTTGAACATCCCCCACAGCCAAACTTAAAAAGGACCACATGTCAAAGAACGAGAATGATTGTAATTAAGGCTATTATTAGCATAATATGGAGTTGGACTCCTATTTGATTTAGATCTCTAGAAAGTCTAGTAGCAATTTGTTACATTTAATAGGGAGTTAAAAGTTGAATAGGTGTCATTAGAAGTAGATTTCGAGTTCCCCTCATGCTTGAGGAGGAATCTCAGTCAGGTAGAAGAGCTCTATATATAGGAAAGAGAGAAATATAATAGGGGTTGGAACTTTATGTGAAAAAGCTTTGACATTTGGCCTATGTAAAGACTTTGTTTTTCTGGTAATATAGTACTAGCTTATGCTTCTCAAGAATCATATAGACTTCAATGTACAATTTTCTTTTTTTATCTTTTCATGATTATCTACAGTGTTATGAGTATTTGATTACTTAGGAATCACTTGCAGTGTTCTAATTTCCTTCATATACTCGTTGACTGTCCTCTTTGTGTTTGGTGTGCTCTACCTATATTGAAATTTGAATGCCCTGACTTTTATGCAAAGCCAATCCTACTGTTAATACTAGATCACATATGACTCCATAAGCCCAATGGATACCTGTTAATTTTGTTTCCATCATTTTCATTTATATTTGTTTCACCAAGAGTTCGCCATCTTGATCATAATCAAAAATCTTTAATCCCTTCAGAGAGCCCTCTCAAGCTAAGGAGGCTAAGTCTTAGCTAAAAGATTGGTTTGAAACAGTTACTTGAAGTCTTCCTGGTCTGGAGCCTTCCAGGGCTTGATTTTGAGATAACATTTTGGTGCATCTGCCGGGAGCCTGAAGATTATTCATTCCAAAAAACAAGAGACTGAACTTCTTAAGGTAGCAAGAGCTCAGAATACTTTTCGAGGCTGCAATCTACCTTGGTGACTCCATTGTTGAAGAATTCGAAATTCATAGATTCATGGTGATTCCACTGGAGTTATGAAGGACCCAGTTGCTACCATTCTTATTTCAAGGTATGCATGCATAAATTTTTCAGGAATTCATGGTTTCCCAAATCATTTTCCCAAGGATGCATATTTTCTAAGGAATGGTCCAAAATTCAATGGAGAAGATTTGAGTTTAACTTTGAAGCATATATCAGATTTTTGTGATTTTACCGAGCTTCTTAGAGTTAAACATGAGGATGTTTGCATTATGTTTTTCTATGATTCATTTCAAGGGAAATGTAAACGGTGGATTGAAAGCTTTCCTGCAAAATCCATTAAGTCATTTGAAGACTTTTGGTTTATGTTTTTGGAGGAATGGATAGTTATATCAAAGGTGGTGGCAAACTCTCCTTCAATTCAAAGTTTCAAACAATGGAATGATCATCATATTAATGAAGAAATAGATGAAAATTTTTCTTTGTCCTTGTCTTCGTATCTAAAATCATTTGAGTGCAAGGCAGAGGATAAGATGAAATTTTTGGATGAAGTTGCTAAGGACATTAAGAAAGACATTGAAGGTTTACAAGGTCAAATTCAATCATATAGTCTTCATGGTCATGATCATTCTTTTCAAAAGGTTTCTATGTCAGCACACAAGGAAAGGGTGTTGCTTCCTATCTCTTTCGTGATTGAGGAAGAATACACTGTTATTGAAGAAAGTTACGAGAATCATCAAGCTGATCATGTATTCTGGGATCCTATAGCTAAATACATGGAAGAGTTTTACTCTCCAGTGTTTCAGTTTTTCTATGAAGATCAGAGGAAATTTCAGTGGCAGTGGTCATCACAATATCATAGTGGCTCTGAACTCCGATGCAGTTGAAAAACTCAAATATCAGATAAGACAAATGATTGGCTACATTGGGAATTTCACATTGGTTGAGCTGAAAGAAGTTTGAATTGATAGGGTAGGTAGGTAGGAAAATGCAAATAAGCTCAAGGTTGACTGAGCATTTTTCAGTAGATGTAGATTTCTTTCTCCTACAGTGATCATCAAGCTTAAGCCCGAGGTGAAGGCTCAAGAAGCTTGAAGGGGATGCTTGTCAAGAAAATCTATGTTTGTTATAAAGAGGACAAAGCACTGGACCTGCATATTCTTAATGTACCACAGGGGCACACTATCCCAAGTGGAGCCACCTTTTATCACTCAAGCCACCTGTTATCGCTCAAGAAAAAATATTTTAAATTCTGAATATCAATTTTTTCTAATTTTTCAAAGGGTTGGTGTCAGTTTTGGGTCTAGTCTTTTCTCCTTGTTTTAGAGTCTTGTTAAGAGTCCTGTTAGTATGTCAATTGGGGTCGATTTTCTGTTTTAGTATATCATTGGTCTCATATCTCACATGAATATCATATGTCAAAGTCCATATGTGCTACGAAACTGTCTAGGTGATTTCGTAGCGCAGAAACCCGGTCTAGGTGATTTCGTGCTGATCCATAGCAAATCTCACCCAGCTGTCATATTTATCAGAATCCACTGTGTTTTAGGTCATTAGGTGTCTTGGTACTGGCAGATGTTTGCAGTTGTTGCTGAGAAGGAGAAAAAGGGTTATGTTTATAATCTGCATGTATTTAATGGAAAATTGCTTGCTGGCATCAATCAAAAGATTCAGTTATACAAATGGGAGAATCGTTCTTTTGATGAAGCCTGGAAAACAGAATACAACGTCTTAAGAAAATCAACCGTGCCACCTAGTTTATCTTATTGAGAATGCCATTATGAATTTGCCACTTGGCCACAAAGATGTTTTCCCTTCTCTTTTGAACAGTGAGAAGCTTGATGAACTACTCTCACAGGGTAAGGAGTATGTGTTTATAGCTAATTCAGACAACTTGGGAGCAATAGTTGATCTCAAAATTTTGAATCATATGGTCAAAAATAAAAATGAATATGGCATGGAGGCCACTCCCAAAACGCTTGCAAATGTAAAAAACGGTACGCTTATCTCTTATGAAGGTCGAGTTCAGCTTCTAGAGATTGCACAGGTTCCAGAGGAGCATGCTGGTGAGTTCAAGGCCATTTTCACCTGCATTTGTGGTGGTGTAGAGATTGGGCAGGCGATAGCTAAAGATGGAAGAAACCCATTATTGCCTTTTACTGGAAGCACGAAGGTTGGACAAATTGTTCAGAAGGTAGTCAATGCAAGATTTGGGAAGTGTTTGCTTGAACTTAGTGGAAACAATCCCATTATAGATATGGAAGATGCGGACTTAGCAATGGTTGTGCGATCTGTTTTGTTTGCTGTAGTTGGTACTACTGGACAACGATGCAGCAGTTGTTGAAGGCTATTACTCCACGAGAAGATATATCAACACATTATTGAGTAGTTGACTGATGCATAAAAGCAAGTTAAATTGGGAGACTCTGTTGATAAAGATACGCTGTTAGGACCACTGCATACTCGTGCCTCAGAGATGAACTTTGAGAAGGGCATTCAAGTTAGAAAATCTCAGGTGTTCAACTAGGTCTTAGTATTATTTCTGTGTATGGGTAGAATCTGCAGACTTTGGTCTAATCCATTGAAGTTTAAGCTTGGGACCATGGGAGCAGACTTTGTAAGAAATGAATATCAGTTTTTGAAGGGGCTTAGCTTACATTCCCATAACCTGGGATGTTTTGGCAATGGAATATGGAAAGGAAGTGGCAATACTGTGACATCAATAAATCCTTCTAATAACCAGCCAATAACAATGGTAGTTGAAGCTTCTATTGAAGAGTACGAAGATAGCTTGACAGCCTGTGCTGAAGCTCGTAAATTATGGATGAAAACTTCTGCTCCAAAGAGAGGTGAAATTGTAAGGTAGATTGGGGATGTTTTGAGATCAAAATTGGATCTGCTTGGTAGAATTGTATGATTGGAGATGGGAAAAATCCTCGCAGAGGGGATAGGAAAGGTTCAAGAATTTATTGACATGTGTGATTATGCGGTTGGCTTAAGTCGACAGTTGAATGGATCTGTCATACCTTCAGAACGACCCATTCATATGATGATGGAGGTTTGGAATCCTCTTGGCATAGTCGGACTAATTACTACATTCAACTTTCCATGTGTTGTACTTGGGTGGAATGCATGCATCCCTTTGGTTTGTGGCAATTGTGTTGTTTGGAAAGGTGCTCCTACTACACCATTGATCACTATAGTGACAACAAAACTCATAGTCGAGGTGTTAGAGAGAAATGGTCTGCTTGGTTCGATTGAAAAGTTCAAAATATTCAATACAAATAATTTAAGGGTGAACTTGAAGGCGATTAAGAGGCTTGTGGATGCTGATGCTCTTAAAATGGAGATAATTCCAAATCTAAAGTAGTTGAGGACTAGGGACCATTAAAGATACAATAGAATATATTAGACATATTACAAGACTGTGTTATGGACAGTGGTAATGTTTTGTTCGCTGGTCTTTTAGCGCTCCTATGCACTTTCAAAATGTAACTTTGTTTCAATTTTATACCTTGGAACAGAGAACAATTTCAACCTTTTACAATGAGGAAAAATAGCGAGGCTGCAACTGATGAAGAGAGAGGAAAGTGGCGATCATTTAGCTATGAAAGGAAGACTGTGTTTCTGAAATTACACAGCAGTTTCGTAGCGCGCTACGAAACTGCTGTGGTTGCATGTTACAATTCGGCTGATCAATTATGATTGACAAAGCGGAAAATCTTTTTGAAAGGTTTTGTCATCACACATGTATATGTGAAAAGTTGATAGGATGTGGAATTCTGATATGTTTTGCATAATCAAAGATGAAGGGCATAGTTCATTGGATTCGAACATCTTTGAGGAAAACCAAAGGTCGATAAACAAGGGCAGTTTTCTATTTTTCAGGGCGAAATAGAGAAGATGTGACATTGAAGACTGGCATGGAGCTTTGAACATCCACCACAGTCAAACTAAAAAAGGACCAAATTTCAAAGAACGAGAATGATTGTAATTAAGGCTCTTATTAGCATAATATGGAGTTAGACTCCTATTTGATTTAGATCTCTAGAAAGTCTAGTAGCAATTTGTTACATTTAATAGGGAGTTAAAAGTTGAATAGGTGTCATTGGAAGTAGATTTCGAGTTCCCCTCATGCTTGAGGAGGAATCTTAGTCAGGTAGAAGAGCTCTATATATAGGAGAAAGAGAAAGATAATAGGGGTTGAAACTTTATGTGAAAAAGCTCTGATATTTGGCCTATGTAAAGACTCTGTTTTTCTGGTAATACAGTACTGGCTTATGCTTCTCAAGAATCATATAGACTTCAATGTATGAGTTTCTTTTGTTGTCTTTTCATGATTATCTATAGTGTTATGAGTATTTGATTACTTAGAAATCACTTGCAGTGTTCTAATTTCCTTCATATACTCATTGACTGTCTTCTTTGTGTTTGGTGTGCTCTACCTATATTGAAATTTGAATGCCTTGAATTTTATGCAAATCCAATCCTACAGTTAATACTAGATCACATATGACTCCATAAGCCCAATGGATAATTGTTAATTTTGTTTCCACCATTTCCATTTCTATTTGTTTCACCCAGAGTTAGCCATCTTGATCATAATCAAAAACCTTTAATCCCTTGAGAGAGCCCTCTCAGGCTAAGGAGGCTAAGCCTTAGCTAAAAGATTGGTTTGAAACAGTTACTTGAAGTCTTCCTAGTCTGCAGCCTTCCAGGGCCTGATTTTGAGATAACACCAATCCTGCATAGGTAATTCCTAGATCGGTGGTAGGTAAAGAAGAATCCACTCCAAATTTTGTCTGAGTATGAAAATATCAAAAGGAATGTCGGTGAAAGTGTGCAAGATTATTGTGTGAGGTTTAATGCGGTATATAATGCTATTTCGGCCAACATTAAACCACTGAAGGGGTTAGCTTTACTCAAGTTTCCAGATGGTTTCAATACTGATATGGCATATCAGTTAGGGAATGTGATCCCACTGCACTAGAAGACATGTAGAAGAACGTTGTAACTGTAGAAGCAAATCTGCTGGCCAAAAGAGCAAGGATGAGATCTAAAAAGAGAGTGACCATAAAGGAGGAAGCATCTACCTCAGATGTCAAGATGGATACTTTGATCTGAACAATGGAGAGGATGGTTGACCAGCTGACCATCACAGATAGACCTGAAACACCAATCAGGAATCCAAATTTTAGAGGACAGTAGTAGCCTCAATTCTAGATTACACAGAGAGAACAAAAGGCACCGGACCAACCAGCACAACAACAGCAGATCAGAACTCCTTTGCAGCAGAATTATGTTCAGGGAATGGAAGAAGAAGATGACGATGATCCAATAATTGAAATAAACCATTTTTTCACTGCCGATGGTATGCCCATTTTTCTGACGGAAGATGATGAATATGCATAGGTTCCAGACATTCAAAGGGATGAAGATTACATATTAGCAAATGATGTGGTTTTGGAGGTTGATTCTGATGATTATCAACGATGTTATATGAATTCTTTGACAGCGTAGCAGAGGCAGTATTATTTGAGGAGCAGAGATGTACCAATCAATCCCATTCAGAAAATTAACGATCTGCAATCGAAGAATGGCTCCTCAAACATTCAGAAGAAAGGGAAAGAGCCCGCTGATCCATGTTCCAACAAAGTACCATCAGCAAATATCATTGCAACCAAGAAGAACACTAAGAAAAATGCAGTGAAAGAGCAAGTAGAGAAGAAGGACATTACTATCAAAGAGGTAAAAAAAGTTTCATCCTTTAATTCAGAAAGTGAAATTGCTAAATTAAAAGTGTCCATTCCTTTGGCTGAGTTGGTAAAGAATAACAATTATAGACACCATGTATCTATAATTTTGCAAATAGACCCTTTGTTAGACATGGTAAATGTCGAAGATGATCATCCTAAACTCATTTTTGGTCCAGGCCTAGAAGGTCAGCCAGAAAATAGTGAAGTTCCTGTAGGTTTTAACCCCGTACAGAAATTACCTGCATATGAATTCTAAATCACAGGAAAAATAAAAATGCGAGAGCATAACACATAAAACACATATACACAGAGATTTCCCACTG
>APFE030877608.1:0-14598 GCA_000404065.3 Pinus taeda
TGCAAATTGCTGAAGTCATGCCACTGTGTGTGTTGCCTAAACTGGTAAACCATCCCTGGCACTATCATGCCCATCATTCACTATTTCGGTCAACCCGTGCCCTTGGAACCCCTTGAAGGAACTTGCATGCACTGTTACAACTCTTGGAACCCTATCGTGCCACCCGTTCACTTGAACCACAGTTTCATTGGCACCATCGCAAATCAGGTCACTACTCGGACCCACCTCTGAGCATGCAATGTCATGCTACCTTACCCACAGTTCATTGTAGTGGCTCGAGTCACCTAATCACTTCGGCACCCAACTCTATACGACTCTGATCCGAGTGTAGTTGGTGGGTTTGTTGACTCAACCTTGTCACAGTCCAACAAGTCGACCTACACTTGCCTCGGCTCACCTAAATGCAGAAACCCGAAATCTAGCTCTCGGCTAAATTCAACCTTTGATAATGCCTTTGAAGCATCCATTGACCTTCAATATTTCTGCTCCATACTCCATGGTTGCGCTTCAAATGTCATGACTCTTCAGTTCATCCAAGGTTTGGCTCTCCCATCATATAATATGTTGGTCTGCCCATCATATAATATGTCAGCCTGCCCATTATAACTTTCGACCAACTCCAATATCCATGCTGTTGCTTGTCGCACTGCCTACCCCGATCGGCTATGCTACCCATCTATGCATCTCGTCCGTTGGTCTCATATGTGTTCCACAATCATCACATGGTCTATTGGTTGTTCTGTAGGTTTCCCTATCAAGTGTGGGCGTTCCCTCTCCAACCATGTCGCTTGTTGCTTCACCCATGGGCGCTTGCCTAAATGCCCAACTCGGGATGCCAGGCGCGTCCACTCATCATACGCTCCCATTGCACATCCTCATCGTACAATCTCATTGCACGACTCGTCGCACGCTTTTCGCACATCTCATCGCACAACTTGGTCACATAAAACCGAAAGTCCACCTCTGATTCGCCTTTAACCAAACATATTGACCCGAGTCACTGTTAACCGAACAAAAGATCTTGTCGCACTTCCATTGCGACTGCACGCTTTTAACAGCGATCGTCGATTTTTCGACTCTCTTGGGCGCTCGGCAACTTGAGGCCTTGATAGTTATGGAATCATTATTAGTCGCTGAGGAAGGACTGTCACTATTAGTTTAACATTAAATAAAAATACCGTTAGATTTATTGAAAAACAAAAATGAATATACATGTTTGGTTTTTATTATTAAAAATATTATAAAATATCAATTATCTCACTCTGAGTGGCCATACAAAGGAAAAGTGGTAAAAATATTTGACTCATTCTCAACCATAAATAAAATATTTCACATTGAATATAATAAAAAAAATGAATATATGTGTTTACTTTGTTTAATTAAAAATATATTAAAACATCAATAATCCCACTTTGAGTGTCCATACTAAGGAGAAGTGGTAAAAATATTTCACTCTCACTCTCAACTTTAAATAAAATATTTAGATGTCCATATGAAACAACATAATCTTATATCAACTTTATAGAGAAATAAAGTAGGTAAAAGTTAAAGAATAACTATATATATGTTAAGAAAGCATTTGAATTTTTTTTGTTAAAACATTTTAAGTAGTCTCATTATTTTATGCCCAAGTAAATTTTAATCCATTTAATACATTAAAAAAATCACATAACAAATAAAGATACAAGTGGTCTCTCTCCTCTCTCACGCTCTCTCCTTCTCCCTCTCTCGTCTCCCTTCTACCTATATATATATATATATATAAATAATATAATAGAAATATATATATAGATATAGATATAGGATCAAATATGCCGAGGTGCAGCAATTTAATTCAAAGTTTTCACTTTAAAATAAGTTTTCATCTAAATACAGTTGACCGCTCTCAACTCTTGCTAGATCCATGGTTAAGATGGATCTATAATGGTGGTTACTACCACCAGAATTTATGCAAGTTCTTGTGCCTAAGCCAACAATTTACCTATCCAATTTACATATCAATTTATTAGTTCTTGCTAAAGCAAGACTATAGGATGATTTTTCTATAGACCACTATTAATTTAGCATTGATGAATGTAAGTTGGAATTATTTATGGAAAATTTCCTAGAGCATAATTTATAACTTGAGTTGGAGGGACTACAGCTACTTGACAAAACAAATTACAACATAACAAATTGAATTTTTTATTTTTATTAATTTTAAATTATTATTATTAATTTTTCCAAGATTTAAATGTTTATTCTCACTTATGGACACCACAACATTTCCATCATACTAGGATCTATAATACATTTAACCTTTTATTATTTTTTAACTGAGACAACATATAAACACATAATATTTATATAACATTATATATGTTACATGTTTTTGTTTCTTAATTGAGTTGACATTATATTTAGTTTTTTTGTTAAATGTTAAATTTTACAAACATTTACACATACACATATTCCCCATCTTCCCCTATATTGGGCTAGAGAGTACCCCTTGATGTAATAACATAAGAGTACATGACAACATCTCTTCCATATTGTGTTGGAGAGTGCCTCTAGGTGTAAAAATAAGTCTCTAATGTCTTACTCAATCTTAGAGAGCTGGGGTTTTGACAAGAATCCTCAAGCAACAATCATGAGTGTCATGAAGTTTTACAAAAAAACAGGACTTTCCTTTATGCATATTGAAACTGTGATCACCAAGAGGTTGCAAAAACATTTGTGTGTATGAGATTCATCTTGTTTTAGATGAGTGCATACAAATTTTACATGAAGTGACTATAAATACCACACTTCCTCACACTAAAAATGTGTGTTTTTCTATGTGAAATCACGAGGAGACTGTATTCTTAAATATCAGGTGTCTGTCAGAAACCCTAGGGCTAATCTTGGCCATGGCAATTAACTCAACCTTCACCTTCATAGGGATATTGAATCTATTTCAACCCATAACTAAACTAGATGGTTGGAGGGGCATATGTATGACATTTTTTCAAAGGCCAATAGCTCCTCATTAGTTTAGAGTGAAACTTCGAGCTTGAAGTAGCAACAGGGTCTTGGTGACGACATCGACAAAGGATATTTTGTTCAATCATGATTCACATGCATCAGTGTAGTGAGGCATTTATAAAGTAGATGTTGTGGATGAGCCGATTAAGGTTCAATTAGGGTATAACCTATATGAGTCATCAAGGAGGCTAGTTTTCTTATAGTGGAAGATTTGAAGGAAACTAATGTACCACAAAAACTCCTAGAATAGAGGAAATCTATTCTATCGTAGGGTTCTTCCTACATCCAAGCTAAGGGAATCATCTTAGTTCCTATGAAATTTAGGGTCTTTATGAGAGAAATCTAATGGGATTCCCTCTATATGTAGGTCTAAGACACAAATATAATCTCTTCAATCGATGCTAAAATTTAGGATCAAATGGGAATCCCCTCTAGCAATATTCAACTCCTACATGGAGGTAGGAAGCTTTAGGATCTCGAATACCTTAGCTAGTGCAACATAGCCAAGGATACATTTATTTATCTAGTCTCAAAATCAGAAGGTGGAGTGAAAGGATAGGGTGCATCCTCGTTCTTCCAATCCAAATCCTTTAAGGACTCCCTAAGGCCAAGAATTTCACCTCCAAATCCTAAAGACCTCTCAGGGTCAACATTCATTGCGGAACATGCAATAAACATTCCATCTCTTGAAGTAGATAATCTTGTAACCAAATGCATTTTTGTAGATTATGAATGATAGGATGCTAAGACAAAGAGCCATGGATGGAAAGATCTAAAGGATGCCAAAGGATCTAGGAATACTTCAGATCACAAGTAGGACAAGATATAGCAACATAAGACTCCTACAACCTAATCAACTCCTATAGACTCAACTCAACCACATGTAGAGCATTTTCATCCCTCAATTG
Source organism: Pinus taeda (assembly GCA_000404065.3). NCBI lineage: Eukaryota > Viridiplantae > Streptophyta > Pinopsida > Pinales > Pinaceae > Pinus > Pinus taeda. Next base: position 3,912 of record APFE030877608.1, read on the forward strand.
AGGAGGACCATCTGGTGGGCTCCAGTATTGCAGCAATAATGCTGCAACTTCTGGGACTCCCTTCTTTACTTTTATCAACCCAGTTGTTCGTAACAAACTTGGAAGCCACGGTGCTGTATGCACAAGTACTAGCTCTTGCCGGAACTGTCACTTGGTCAGCTGGCACAAGTCCGCTAGGGGATTTAGCTAACTTCTATGAGATCTTAGAAGAGGATTTCTAATTGATGGATGAAAGCTAACTCAAAGGAAACTAATCTACTTACGAAAAGAGATTGAAAAACTGAAGGAAAGCGCAAACCCTAGCAAACCCTAATTCTACCAGCTAGTCCTACTGATGCAAAAATGAGAGTGCAAACTACTGAAAGAGATGCCATTACTTCTATGAAGGTAAAATACTTTAGACTACCTCTGTCCTAGAAACTCTTTTTGTATTTTGATTAATTGTCAATTTTCTCAATGCATATGCTTGAACTGTGCTTTCTGTGCATGGGTGGATAAGGAAGAGGAAAGCCTGGAAAAGGGATTTCGAAGGTCTTAACATAATTAAAAAAATTAAACAAATTAATTTTATTTAATTAAATTAATTAATTATATTAATTTAATTTAATTAATTATATTAAATTAATTAAATAATTAGATGATAATTAAATTAAAGATTATATAATTTAATTATTTAATTAATATATTAATTAATTGAGTTAGATTATTAAATAAAATAAAAATAATTAGGTTTCAAATTAATTTAATTTAAAAAAATAATAATTAATTATTTTAATCATAAATAAAAAAATTAATTTAAACAAATTAAACAAAATAAAATTTTAATTTTAATTTAATTAAATTAATTATATTTATTAATTTAATTTAATTTAATTATATAATTAAGTTAAATTAAATTAATTAGGATAGTTAATTTAAATAAGTTTTCATTAATTTGGTTAATTTAATTAATTAATTAAAAGTTAAATTTAAATATAAATAATTAGGTTTTCAAATTAATTTAATTAATTAATCAATTTTAATCATAAATTATAAAATTAATCAAAATAATATTTATGATATATAAAGCAATTAAAATTAACTCTTTTAATCTGATTAAAAATTGAAAATTGAATTAATTCAATATATAAAATCAAAATTAATTATTAAATATATTACAAATAAAAATAAATGAATTTTTATATTAATTATATTATATTAAAATGGTATTAATAAATAAAAATAAAAATTAGAATTGTATAAAAATTTATTATTAAATAAAATAATTTATAAATAATAATAATTAAAATAATCATGAATAAATAAAATTATTAAATTATTAATTGAATAAAAATGAAATGAAATCAAGTGTCGACCTTTAGACAAGTTTAGGGTTCTTGATCTATTTATATCAAGGTTCATGTCTCCTTCTCTCAATAATCTCTCATTCTTTTTCTATCTTTCTGATTTGTCCTGATGATGGACCCCCTTTGGGGTTTGAAACGTTGACTCAATGAATAGAAGACTGTGGACAATCCGGATCATACCACTGCAAAAAACTTCCATAGAAGCCTAAAATCTAACATTGCTTGTAAAAGGTTGGAAAGGTTCAGAGAGGGTCTAAGGAGTCCCTAACAATCTTCTAGAGAGTTTCAAAAAGTTTGGCTATCAAGAATTTTCATTTGTGAGCTTCTATAGGAAGTCTGCAGTGGTTCTACAGGATGTTCAGAGATTTCTACAGGATGTTTCAGAATTTCTACAGGATGTTTGGAAATCGGTTTTTAGAGGATGGATGAGTGAGAGAAGGTGAATGAATGGATCTGGAGATAGGATAGGGGTCTAAAATGGCTTAAGGACTGGTGGATGGAGCGGTGAAGAGGTGTAGAAGGCTGACTTGGATTGAAGAAGGCTAAGGCAATAATGAGCAAGAAGGTAGGGTTACGTGGACAAAAGGATAGATGGGAGACGAGAAACTTAGCTAGGAGACAGAACAGGTAGCTCAGATGATGCTTTGGGTGGATGAAAGAATGGAGGAGATGCCCTGCACGGTGTACTTCGATCAAATCAACAAAGTCTCGCAAATGATCAAATCTTGAGCTAATCTAGTCTAACCATCAACAACATAAATGAACAACAGCTTTATTTGGGAGAAAAACCATGTACAATAACTATGCAAAGAAACATTTCAGATGTCCAAACCCATGACTAATCTCTGCAAAGGAAAACAGTACACTAAGGATTGCATGGTTAAGCAAACTAGTGTTTTTGTTGGGGCAACACTGTTTCCTCAATTCCAGCCCCTAATCCAATAAGGATGAGGTGAAACCGGGAGTGTGGTTGTCCCTTTTCTTTGAGGCTTTTTCTGTTATTACCCTACTAAAGCACTTGAAGCAATGTCATTCATAAACATTGATCTATTCAAGCAACATAACTAAATCTACATAACAGAAATACGTTCAAATGCATAAAGGGAAACAATGATATGTAAAGGAAAAGTAACAGTACAGAAAGGAGGCCCTAGGCTCTCGGGTTGGGCCCAACCCTGAGAGCTATGGCTCCTATGAAAAAATCAGATTTGATAGCAAACCAAACTGCTTCTCATTATCCAAAAATAATCATAAGAGTGATGCCAAAAATGGCTACAAAAGAGCAAAATAGGACTGGCAGCACTGAGGTGCAAAATACACAATAGTTTTAAAAGTCCCTTACGAAGGCTGAGGCCTAAACATTTATACATCACAAGGGACCTAGCTGGCCTCCTCAATCTGTGGAACTCGGCTCTCCAAACTGTGAGTTAGACAGTCCCTTCTAAATTCTGCTTGGCTACCTTCTAGATTCGGTTTTGGTGGTCTTTGGAGCTCAGAGTTGGGGGTGAAGATCCCGAGGAAGGGTTATTTAATGCCATAGACAACCCCCCTACGAATCCTCACCTCAAGCTTGGTTGTCTTTTAGCCCTTGATTGCTTGATTTTGCTCCAATATGTGTCAAAAAACCTGAAATAAGCACGTGTTAGCCACCTATGAAGAGTGACTTCCCTTATTCGTACAAATGACATAAAATACTGAAAATAATGCATAAGCTATGGAAAATGAAGGATTTGAACAAGGAATGAACAAGGATAATTAGGCCAAATGAGCCCAACAAGTTACCAATTTTGGGGCTCATCATCACCCCCCTGCTAAAAGGGTTGCTCATCCTTTGAACAATTAGTCCAGCTCCTCGTCTTTTATTGCTTTAATTGCCACTCTCACATCCCAGGATTCTGAAGTAGTGTCCTCCACACTGTCATGGAATCCAGCCTTCCTCTCCGCCTCTTCCCACTGCTTATGCTCCTCCTCCTCTGTGCCTCCCTCTAACAATCCCAAAAGCAAGGGTGGACTTAGCTTGAGGCCTATCCAATTTCCTTGGAGGTTCTGCATAGACTTCTTGTAGAGAAAATACCCATGCCAAAGCCTCCCTCATTCGAGTTAGAGTGTGATATTCTTGGATTTTGAGGCTGTGGGACAATGTGTTCCACCTACGGGTGCAAGCATGAACACAATTGTCCCCTAATAATCGCTCCATATCCTCGAAGTTTTCTATGACCTGGGCCTGACAATCCATGTATTCTAATAAAACCTGAGAGTTGGTTGCTAGGTGTTGGTGAGCGGATATCAACGCTGTGGGGTCCCCTGGTTCTGCTCTAATTAGCAGTGGTTCATGTAACTCCCGGTCCATGACATTCTTGACCTTAGCTGCTCTCTTCTCTTCATGGTTTAACCATGAGGTCATTGCCACCAGCTACATATCCCCTACTGCTGTGTTGGGGTCCCATGAAGTGATGTTTGGAAGGGCCAAATTATGGAGGTAAAACTCAAAAAGCTTGGCCTTATCTTCCGATGAACTGGTGTTACATAAATCTATGAATTGCTGGGGGTTTTGGATGTGGGAGATACCCCTCTCTGCCAACGTGTTGATTTGGAACTGTAGCCACTGGTCCCTTAGGTACAGGCCATAGGATTTGGCTGGCTGCCGACATTGCAGTGCTTCCATTGCCCAACTGGCCATGTAGGCCAGTTGTGCCTCCTTTTCTTGCACCTGCTGCTTCAGGGATTGTGTCTCCATATCTGCCTGCAGTTCCCTTTCCTGTAGCTGTTGGTTAAGTTCCTCGAGATTAGCTTGCATCTCTTCTTTTCCTTGAGGCTCTGCTGAGGGATCCTTGGTTTTCGTGTCCTTTTCTTTCCTCTATTCCTGTAGTTGGAGCTGTTGTCTGAGCAGCTCATTCTCTTCTCTTAACTTGGCTTGTTGGGAGCTTTCCACATGCATTACTCTTGCCAACTCCCTTTGTGTTTCCTTGAGCCTTTCCTCTAGAGGTCCTATATCTACTACCCCCTTAGATTTAGTGATCCTCATCCACGTGTGGGTTTGTACTCTTTCTTCCTCTAGAGCTAGAAACAGTGGCACTGTGAACTTTTGGGGAATAATTCTGCCAGCCTCCAAAAAGTTATAATAAGAGCCCAAGTTGGGCTAGGGGCTTGGTTCCATGATAAAATCAGCCTTCTCCTCCTTCTGTGGTGACTTGGATGCTCCCTCCTCCTCCTGTGGTGACTTGGCTGCTCCCTCCTCCTCCTGTGGTGACTTGGCTGCTTTCTCCTCCATCTGCTCAGTTTCTTTCAGCCTAGCCAAAGTTTCTTGTAGAATAGCCTCAACATCCTGTAGAGAGGCTTCTGAGCTCAATTTCTCCATTCTGTCCCTCCATGAGGATGTTTTTGGGCTCCCCCACTCATAAGTAATGGATGCTTTGGAGGGGGATTTATCCCTTGGTGTGGTAGGGGTATCCACGATGGTGATCGGTTCTTTTGATGGAGGCTGGGGTCTGCCAGTATTAATCCTTACACTCCTTCTCACTTTGAAATATAGAGGAGTCTCCCTCTTTCATTTCTCTTTTGGCTTGGGAGAGGTACTTAGGGTGGCCAGAATAGGTGATCCTCCCTAGCTAGGATTTCGGCTTACTTCTCCTTCTGTTGTCCCTCTTTCGGACTTCCTGTAGAAAGTCCTGTAGCGGTTGCTTTCTGGCTTCTTGTAGAAGCCGTTTTCAACTTTCCTATAGAAATACTCTGCTGCTTTCCTGTAGAAGCCAAGGGCACCATTTTAGCCTGCTTGGCTGAGGGGACTTTTCCTTTTATCTTGGCTGAGGTTGCCTTAGGGGTGCCCCTACTGTCTTAGACTTTCTTAGTCCGTTCTGCCCTGCTCTGTAGTCTTTTCTCCCTGGGCGTTGGTGCAATTCTATCATCCCCTGTTTTGGTAGCTTGCCCTGTTGCTGGTGTTCCCTTCTATTCTTTATTTAGTGTTTTGCCAGGGGATTTTTATTTTTTAACTTTCTTCTCTGCCTTTGTAGGTTCCTTCTCCTCACTGCTAGAAGAAGTGAGCTCCTCGACTAAGACTCAGATGTCATCGTCCTTCGACATATTCTAGAAAATTTCCTAGGAGAGAGGGACAGTGAAAGTGTGGAGTGCATCTTCCACAAGGAGCTTAATAAGCCCATGATGGGCTAGCTGGTCTGGTGTCCCCTCTCTGAGTTTGGTGGCACACTCAGTCATGGACTGCAAGAGGAAATAGGGAATGCTCAATTTTTTCTCTAAGGGTAGGTCCATGTGGTGTCTGAGTTCTCTGAGCAGCCGAAAATGATAACCATATACGATGCTAAATCGCCCCTCACACGTAATTTACTTCATAATTTGGAGGCTGACTTCACTCCAGAACGGTTGTAGGCTAGTCCTCCGAACTCTGTTCTTATCTTCTGAGAATTGTTCTTCTAGCAAGAAGAACTCTTTCTTAGCTTTTTGACCCAGCTTCCTCTCCTCCTTATCCTAGGGCACCCCCATTGGAAGATCAGTTACCCTGTTGATGAGCTGTGGAGTGATTCTGAGGGTCAGTCCTCTGAAGTTGACGACGACCAATGTCTTTGACTTCGGCTTTAGGGACCAGAGTAATTCTTCCGCAATTTCATCATCGTGACCTTGGAGCTTGCCACAAAATGACATCCAGTGTGCACGGGAAAGCAAGTATACCACCTCAGGGGTTTCCCGTAATTTCTTGGAGTCTGAAGGTTCTTTTCGAATGAACCCTCCCGGCATGGTAAAACTCTTTGTTTGCTCGCGTTTTCATGCAGACTGGGAATTCTGGGTGGATTTCCTCCTTAGAGCGTAAAAAAGATATCTTTGGTCAGTTACGCTGCGCTGAACTTGCCTGCTCACATATACTGAAGGAGAACTTCGGGACTTTTCACATGGAGCGCAGAGCTACATCTCCATTATACACACAGTTGCATAAAATTTACAATTTTAACGGTGTTTCGACAGTGTATCACTTTCTACAGGAGGGATTTTTCATTCACGTGTGGAGGAAATTTCGCATGCAGATCATTAAGACAATTTTGGCAGCGACATATAAAAAACTTCAGACAGAATTGCATTCACATTTCTCTACCCCCCTCACTACATCGAAGTCACCACCTTTGGAATTTTTTTGCATGGGGAAGTTGAATTCTGCCTACCTCACTGAAATTCGCCACCCTCGACGTGAACAGTCTGCGCTGCTTTGGATGCCGTGTTTCCTGTAGTGCATCTTCCTGTAGAAATTGTTCTTGGCTTCTGGAGGAGGTTACAGTAGCGCAGGACCAGTCTGAGCGGTAGCAGGATGTTTGAACAGGTCGAAAACTCGGGCTAACCACTTGCAGAGGAGGAGGACGCACATTCGGCTGGAAAATGGTTGTGATCATAAATGACTGCAGTGCATCATAAGTATCAACCAACCGATTTCAAATTGCTGTGGAATTCATGGCGCGGGGGTGAGTTTTCCCCACTGATCCATTGGCCGACGTCATTGCAATCATCCCCCAACGTGCCCCTGACCACCGAATTCTTTCCTCTATATTTACCACCACCATTCTTGTCATACCTCCGCTTCTCCCTGACTGGACACTTCCCACGTGCCAATTATCCAAACTTTCGGCATAACCAATCCAATTCGGATCCTACGAGGCTGCTTGACTGGCTGTGGTGGCCAGTTGAATCGCAACCAGCCTTGTTCAATCCATCCATTCTCACAGTCATGCATATTCAGAGTATGGCTTATGCAATTTGATGAAATAAGGTTAGGCACTTACCTGTGCGGCCGTGGACGTGGTTTTTTCAGGTTTCAAGATGAGGGATGCTGGATCTGCGTGCTTCTGCATCGTGCTCAAGTGCTGGAGGTACTCTTCATTGGTTGCTGCTGGCTGTGAGTCTTGGAGACCCATTTCTCTGGTGGCAAATACGGCATGCACCAGTTCTGCGAGTTGCTGGTGTCTTCATGGTAGGTACTCCAGCTGGATCAACTACCACAGGATTCCTGTAGGTCATCCTGTAGCTGTTTCTCCTCTTGGGGTGCATGCTGACATAATTCGAGTCACGTTTCACAGGTGAAGGGTCTTGAGGTCATCTAGACATGTAAGTTATCAAGCCTCAGAAGACCTTATTTTTGAGATTGAAAAAAAACAACTTTCCTTATTTGAAAAACAGAGTTCTGGTTGCATGTGCAGGTATGCTTGCTCAGATTAGAGTGATGGTGGTGAAAGGAGGTGAAACAAGTGGAGGATGGAAGAAAAGGGTGGTTGCATGCCTCCTCAGCCGACTTCAAGCTCCAAATCCTTCCCTACAATCGATTCTATCCCGTCCAAAAGCTCTACAGGATGTTTCCTGTAGAAATACATCACTTCCTGTAGAAAGTCCTGTAGCTTCCTGTATAAGGCTGAACCATGACCCGATTGTGTCCAAACTTTGGAAAAAATGAGTGTTCATGGCAGGTGTGCATGTGAGGCTGTCTGGTAGCTTGATAGGGACCCTAGTCCTTGAGTTGAGAGTCCTCCTTTGGTGCACTATGTTCCTGCAACCTACAACACTTTCAGAGATCAGCTTGTTTTTTTTTTTTTTTTTTTTTTTTTTTTTTTTTTTTTTTTTTTTTTTTCTTTTTTCTCTCGTTTTTTTTTTTTTTTTTTATGAGAGACAGTAGGGGCACCTCAGTGAGGTTTTCACCCCTACCATCTGCCTTGGGCGCCTCAAAAAGGTTTTCACCGAAGGATCTTTTTATTCCCATTCTTCTTCAGAGAGACAACAGGAGCACCTCAATGAGGTTTTCACTCCTACCATCTGCCTTGGGCGCCTCAGAGAGGTTTTCACCCAACGATCTTTTTTATTGCATTTTTTGTTTTTTTTTTTAATATAAAATGATGCTCAGGGTGTGCCCAAAACAGAGACAGAACCCTTCTCTATGACCAGCACTGATTTTTCCACAGTTTTGACGAACTCTTTCCTCGAAAGAGTTTTCCTGTGGATCTTTAGTCGATGCCCATTGACGAGCATGGGGATGGCTTCTTCATCAATAGTCCGGATAACGATGAAACCATTTTCATTACACTTTTCCACTGCATATGGTCATAGCCACCTCGTTCTCAGCTTCCCTTTGAAATCCTTATGTTTGGAATCATACAGCAGCGCCCAATCTCCCAGCTGGAATTGTTTGTCATTTAGGTGCTGGTCATGCCATAACTTCCTCTGAAGTTGAGTCACTTCTGAGTGGAGGAGGACCTGCATTCGAAGTTCGTCTAACCCATTCAACTGCATTAACCTTTCTTTTTGAGCATGGCTGAGATCTAGGTCCAGCTGAGCTGCCATCCTCAAAGTGTTGTATTCAAACTCGATTGATAACAAAGCTCTCTTCCCATAGACCAGCTCATAGGGTGTGAAACTGGTTGTGGTCTTCCAAGTGGTGTTGTAGGCCCAAGCGGCCTCAACCAGGTGATCTGCCCAATCCCTTCTGCTACTGCTCACCACCTTAGTCAAGATCCCCTCTAATGCTCTATTGGTGACTTCCACTTGCCCATTCACTTGAGGATGATATGGGGTGGAAGTCCTATGCTTGATCTTGTGATGAGCCATCAAGTATTCAATCAAATTGGAAGTGAACTGGCTTCCTTGATCAGCGACTAACTCTCTTGGGTAGCCAAATTTGTAGAAAATGTTTTCTCTTAAAAACGCAGCCACCTTTTCTTCTGTTGCTGCTTTTCTTTCCTTGGTTTCTGCCCACTTTGTCAGATAATCCATGCACACAATGATGTAAGACCTTTGCCTTGAAGGAGGGTTGATAGGACCCACAAAATCCATACCCCACTTCTCAAATGGCTCAAGAGTCACCTGAGGTTGGAGAGGAATTTCGTCCCTTAGGGTTGGTTTCCCCATCCTTTGGCATCGGTCGCATTGGTTGATGTATCTTCTGACATCTTGATGAAGAGTGGGCCAATAGTAGCCTGCCTATAGAATTTGAAGGCAGTCCTCTTGGCTGCAAAATGTCCTCCACAAGGCCCATCGTGACAAGTTAGGAGGATGTCAAAGACTTCCTCCTCCCTTACACAATGCCTTAAGATCTGATCAGGGCCAAGTTTGAACAAGTTGCCCCCGATCCAAGTGAATGAGGCACTTTTCCTCATGATTCTACTCTTCTCCTTTGAGGATAAATGCGGAGGGAACTATGCGGAGACCAGATAGTTGGCTATATCAGCAAACCACAGGGAGAGTATTGAGATAGCAAACAGATGCTCATCTGGCATCTGGTCATCCACTGTTTCTTCTTCACTTGCAGTCAAATTCAATCTAGACAAAAAGTCAGCAACAACATTTTCTTTACCTGGTTTGTCAACGATGGTCAAATCAAACTGCTGCAACAGAAGTAACCATCTAATAATACGAGCATTCACATCAGGCTTATTCATTAAATATCTGATTGCAACATGGTCAGTATGTACAAATGTTTGATAGCCAGTGATATAGTGTTAGAACTTGTTCAGGGAATGGACCACAGCCAGGAACTCTTTCTCAGTTACCGTATAATTCATTTCCGCCTTGGATAAGTTTTTGCTGACAAAGTATATAGCATATGGGTGTTTTACTTCAACTTGTCCTAAGGCTGCCCCTATGGCTTTGTTCGAGGCATCAGTGTGGATGTGGAAAGGTAGGGCCCAGTTTGGGCCTCTCAGAATTGGAGCAGACACCAACTTATCCTTCAATTCATTCAGAGCCTTCTGGTAGTCATCCAACCACTTAAACTCAACATCTTTTGCTAAGAGGCCAAACAATGGTGAGGCTAGCTTACTAAAGTCTTTAATGAATCTTTGGTAATATCCCGCTAAGCCTAGGAAACTCCGAACATCTCTCACCTTTTGAGGAGGTGGAACCCTTTTTATGATAGCAATTTTACTGGGATCCACCTGTAACCCCTGGCAAGAAACAGCATGGCCTAACACGGTCCCTTCAGTCATCAAGAACTCACATTTCTCAAGACTGAGGAACAGGTTCATCTCAATGCACTTGCTCAAAACATTTTCCAGGTTGGATAAGGCTTCCTGGAATCTAGACCAGTAAGGAGTAAAGTCATCCATATAGATTTCTACCGAATCATGGACCAACTTGGAAAATATGCTTAATACAGCTCTCTGGAAAGTGGCAGAGGCATTACATAGCCCAAAGGGAAGGACGTGGTAGGAAAAGGTACCCCATGGACAAGTGAAAGTGGTCTTATCTTGGTCCTCCGGGCTAATTTGGATCTGATTATACCTGCTGAACCCATCTAGGAAAGAGAAAAACCTCTTCCCTACCAGACCATCCAACACTTGATCTATGAAAGGTAAAGGGAA
>APFE030877610.1:0-12109 GCA_000404065.3 Pinus taeda
AACTAATATGGTAATTACAAGAAGAAATATTGTAATTACCAGAAGATTTTATTTCCTTTTACTCTCCTAGACACACTCACAAACAGAACAAAACATGAATATTCTTTTACTCTCTTAGACACACTCACAAAGAGAACAAAACATGTAATTAATTTAGAGGTAGTAATCACCAGTCTCCATTTTATTCTTTATAAGAATAAAGTAATTCTATATATCTCTAATTTCCTCATCAATCTTTCCTATACGTTAATCCATTAACCTACAAGTTAATGATCTTTCATATATGTTAAACCTGCAAGTTAATGATCTTGCATATAGATTAATCCATTAACGTGCCATTTTAATAGAGTTCCTTTCTTCTAATCTATTGCAAACCTTCTCTAGCAATGAAAATATACCAAATATAGGTTTAAAGAATGTTCAAATAAAATTATTTTGTTAATCTATTGCAAACCTTCTCTAGCAATGAAAATATATAAAATGCGAGTTTAAAAGAATGTTCAAATAAAAATTTTGTTAAACTATCTCATATTGTACATCAACTCAGAATTCCTAGAAAAAGATAATTAAATACTTAGAAATTCTTAATATCTGAATTTTTGATACTAATTTCATTATTTTAATGGAAAATAAGAACTAAGGCCATTACTATCTACTTTTCAATTACTATTCATTATTTTCAATGTAACAAGAATTACTACTCATGTAATATTTTACTACTACATTTTTATATTATACATTTTAAATTATTCAATATCTATAAAAAATGGATTCAATTCCATCATTAATTATTAACTATAGAAATTAATATTTCATATTTTCTTTATTCATTTTCTTTACTAATCTTTGTTCTAATACTATGTATATTAATCATATTATTCATATTATAACAAATTGAATATCAATCCACCCTAATTGAATCTTCATCCATATTTCTTACCGCTCATTAATATCTATGATATTATTATATATAAATATTATCAGTTCTATACATTAGATGTTAATTCCCCACTAATTAGTTACTCTATAAAATTAATAGTTCTTAGTATTTCTTCCCAAACTAATTTCTTTCTGTATATATTAGTCCTTATCACATAAACTTACCCCTATCTTCTTATTAATTATTTACATTAATATTCTATATAAGTTGAAAGTAACACATGCAATTTTTGATGGATGTGAGGAGAATTTGAAATTAAACTTTTAATGTCAATGCTATATGCTCATATAAACTACAGGCACACTGTAGTCTAGAGTCTTACCCATCAAAATACTTTTAACCATATTTTATAGACATCGATGAATATTATAAACACTGATGAATACTTATGGCATTTGAATCTATGCAATTGAGCATATAAACTACAGGCACACTGTAGTCGAGAGTCTTACCCATTAAAATACTTTTAACCATATTTTATAGACATTGATGAATACTTGTAAACACTGATGAATACTTATGGCATTTGAACCTATGCAATCAATATGCAGTAAACCCTTTTTAACGTCAATCAAATTCACTAATACATATTGGATAGAATAGAATAGATTTCAAACCGTATAAGGGCGTTTGTGGAATATTCAAGATAAGCTAACTTTCGACCCATCCTTGAACTATCTTGAGTAGTTACTCTCTAATAATTCTTCTCGAGCTAAGACTTCCTTTCTAAAGGAAGTGATAAGTTATTTGATTCTTTAGTGGTTTATGGTTTATTTTATAAATTTTTATTTCTTAATTAGTAAGTGGTTTATTTTTTAAATTTTTCTCGAGCTAAGTTTTTATATCTATAAGGAAATAATAAGTTATTTGATTCTTTACTGGTTTATGGTTTATTTTATAGATTTGTATTTTTTTAATGAGTAAGTGGTTTATTTTATAGCTTTATTTTTATCATATTTTGAGTAGTCTCAAAAGGTTTGTATCATTTTTTATTTAGTTTTCAAAAAAGCTTGTTTTGGCTTTTTTTATTGTGTTTTTCAGTATATTGTATTTAAAACATTTTTATTATAATTATGATTTTTTTAATTTAGTATATTTTAGAAATAATAATAATATTTCTTTCTCAAAAATTAATATTTAACAATTTATTTGAAACATGCTTTTAAAAATCAAATGCCGTTCCCTGATATTTAAACAATTTATGTATAAATTAAATAATAATAAATATTCCACCATCAATAATCTCATTTCAACTAAATAACAATCGAATCCAATAATACTAAAAAATCCATAAATAATTATTATAGACTTAAATACATAAATTAAAAATATTAAAAATAATCTATATAAATTATTCAATAAATATATAATAAAGATATCCTTTTAATTTCCTAAAAAAATTTAATAATAAATTTACTAAATATATATATAGATAAAGATAAACTTATTTTAGAGCATTTACCTATTGCAATTTTACCATTTCAACCCCATATCTCCATCACTTTAAAATACATTTTATTTTTATTTTTGCGTCGTTAGAATGTCTTCATCACTTTAAAATACATATTATCTTTTAATTGTTGCGTCGTTAGAATGTGAAACGATACTCGAGTCACTCTTTCAATTTTTTTGTTCCGAGGGAATATAGATATTCTTGATGGGTAATTCGCTTAAACGACAAGTTAGACTGGGTAAACATTCCCGTTCCCCTCGAGCACACAAGTCTTTCTATACTTTCAAAGTATGTATTTGAAATAATAAAACGATGTATCTAAATACAACTGAATTAGTCACTTGATATTTGTATAAATAAGATGTAAATGTAAAATGACCAAAATGTTAGATAATAACACGATAAAAAAGAAAATATAAATTTTAAAAATATAAATAATAAACCACTGTAATAATATCAATTATCTTTATTAATTAAGTAAGTTAAAATATAGTCAAATAATGTTATCATAACTATGATTAATATATAAACTCTAAATAACATCTATATTATTATAAAATAAAATAGTGATTCGTAATAATAATTATTATATTAGTAAAAAGGTTTATATTAAATTTAAATAAAGAACATAAAATTATAATAAAAAATAATCAAGTAAATATAATAAAAAAATAAAAATAAAAATAATATATTGAAATTAAGTATAGTATATTATTATAAAAAAAAAACTTAAAAATAAAAATAATATATGAAAGTTAGTATAGGTTTTTTAACTTTATTTTATTAAGTGATGAAAAAATCAAATTATTAGAGATACAATATTCTTAAATTTATCCATTACATATATAATATATAATCAAATTTTTAAAACATATGAACTATCAAAATGAAACCTTAGTAGGGATAATTACAACTATTCCATTCAAGCACCTAAATTAAATTCAATTAAAATACATATATATCCACCTTAACCAAATATCGAGCATGAGCTCATACCAAGAAAATATTTTGAGGTAGAAACTCTTTTAGAGTGCAAAACCTGACTATAAAGTATGCAATTCATTAATCATTCTCGAAGCTTGTGAGATCTATGATTAAAATATATCTATATTGGTTCTATATATATACACACATAATGTAATTGTTCATTGTTTAAATAGTAGTTTTGACTGTATAAATGGTTTCTCATTTATGGAAAATTCCATGTGTAAATAATTTACTTGGGAACTTGTGTTGTTTATATTACATTGTGTTTCAATTTCTTAATGTAATGTATACACTACATTTTCAATATTAAAATATTTTTAAATACACATAAATATCATATATTCTTTCATATTAAACTATATTATTTAGGATTTTCATTAATCAGTAATATTATGAAATATTATTGATTCTTTTACCATATTAATAAAATTGAAATATTTTATTATGTAAAATTGAAAATAATTTTAATGAACAATAATTACTCTTAGGAAATGAATCCATCAGAAAAAAATCTTATTAATGATGAGAATAAGAATAAAATTTTACAACTTTTTCATATGAATTGTAATAAAAATCAAATATAACATTAATATTAATATAATATAATATATATATTATATATTTATAAGATAAACGGGTTTTTAGAAAAAAATATTCAATTTTTTTCACCCGGACATGTGTTTAATATTAAGATAGATAAATCACATATCCCTCAAACTCCATTGCCTCTCACCCAAATAATTTTTACAACCATTTATAAAATATTACTATAATTAGATCATGTAATTGAGATTGGAAGGAAAAAGTTAGTGTCTCTGTACGTGAAAGACTCACTAAAAACATAACGATCGGATTGAGTTATGTGGCTATTATCTATGTTCATAATATCGTGTCTAAGAAATATAGTGAAGTGAAAAACAGAATGCCACCAAAAACAGAATGACAGTAATCTTTCGGATTTAGTTAGCCGCTATTATCTATGTTCGTAGCATCGAGTGTAAGAAATATAATAAATCAAAAACAGAAATAGGATTATTCAGTTGGTTTTCTAGCTGAAGTCGTATTAGTCCCGTATTTACACTAATTTTATAAAGTAATCCCCACTTAACTTAATACACTCTGTATAAAAAGAAATTTTAATTTGTCGCATATTTTTCCTTTGGTTTTATTTTAGGTTGAATGTTCTTCATACATATACTACAAATATTGTTTTTCCTTTAAATAATATGGGTAACACTAGAAAAAACACAAATGGAATTGATATTGGAGAAACAAAATCAAATTTGTTGAAAGATCGAAGTTGAAGGACAATACTTCTTTCTATGAATACGACACAATTCAGTTTGATATTGCTATAATATCTTTTTTTTAATCTAGACATTAACGAATATAATTTTGGATTTAATAAATATAATAGTTTTGGTATAGGTTTAATTGGGAAAAGGAAAAGTGTAATTTTGTTTTGGAAAATGATTTTTTTCAATTTTTTATAATCATAAAAAAAAACTGTGAATATAATTTATTTATTTTATTTTCTATTTTTTACTGATTACCATGGTTACATATATAGTACATAGGTTATTGATTTCAATAAATGTGGATATTAAGAAAGTAGATCTATGATTTAGATATGACACAAGTACAATTCATACATATAGGAAACAATGGTTTTTAGATTAGCACCTTATGACTCACAATAATTACAACTCATATATATGGGAAACAATGATTTTTAGATTAACACTTGACAACTCACAATGACAACCTGTAATACACATGGAAGTATTACCTCCAAGTTTGTCGCTTAATTCTTATATATCTAATCACAAGTTATATCACCAATTTTTTGTTTTGTTAGCCTTCATCAACAATTACATAGAGGATGGTATCTCGTACAAACCACTGTTTCTTCACAAGAAAATCTTCAACCTACTACTTGAATTCCATTTAAAATATAACTTCATAGGACCATCCTTCTCCTACTTGATTGACAATATTGACATGCTCAGATTGCTAAAGCTTCAACAAGAAAGTTTTCAAGTAACTAAATAATTGTATAGATATACCTCCATGTGTTAGATACTTATATTTTAGCTACATTTAAGTTTCTAGAAAGGAAAATTGGATACTTGAAATATTCAACAATAAACCATACAACTTCACCTCTTAAAACACAATTATAAAAAGTGATATTACTGAAATGGGGACTTCCAACTTATATCAGGAACCATGAACCCTTTTTCATAGACACTAAAAAAAAATACCTTTTAATCGGGGCTTTTGGCTTATAACAAACTATAGTCATACTTAAATCAACAGTGTGTTCATGAGGCTTCCAAAATTTGTTGACTTGATTATGTTACTTTGACCATTGAATAGTTCTTATTCATTTGTAAAAGTTCACAAACACCACAACAATAACACTAAATAATCGAATGTCTTTCTTCCATGCACGCTTTGGAGAAGGAGTACTAATATCGGTGTCATTAGAACAGAAGAAAAAAAATTACATAAACAAAATTACATAAACGAATTCACACTTTATATCAGAAAGCCATTGATGAAATCGAAGGGATTGTGATTAATGAAAAACAAGATCTCAGTAAAGGAAGAGGATTTCAAAATATATGGGCAGTGAAGAGAAATCAAATGCCAATGATTAGAATGCTTCCTTTATTGTAGTCAACGACGATATTGATACTAGTTTGGCCCTTCGTTGTCAAAGAAGGCTCCATTCCATTACGCACATATCATAACAGATCTGATTGTAGATCTGGGGCTTATGTAACCATAAGTGTTAGCATAAACCATAAAGTATTGGGATATATTAGAATAAAACGACCCATGGACACGCTCTAGGATGCCCCAATAACAAATGAAATAATATTCGCACAGCTAGGGCAAAAGATCATACTTCTTGTGTTGGAAATCAGGTCAAGGACATGCATATCAACAACGATGAAAACTTCACTTGCACTGTCTCTCTCCATAGCTTTCTTCTCCAATAAGATTAGATCCAGAAACGTTCACATGGATCAAGGTTCTCCCTTGCAATATTTGCACAATAGCAGTCTCTCCTTCGCGTTGCAGCCTCACTGCCACACAAATATAAGCATGGTTATCTCCCCTTCACACAGCTAGCGACATGTTCTCCGTGTTCAAAGACTTTTCCCACTAACACGGAAACACAAAGACAATGGGTTCTAAACACAAATAAAAAAAAAAATTGCGCTTTCCATAGAAGTATCATGGCTAAAATTCCATGAGATTATCCCCTTCGGTGAGAAAGGGATGAACCAGGTTTGATACGAACATAGAAAATGAGATATAGAAAACTTCATTACACATAAATCATTTAATTACTTTATTTATCATAATCATTATATATATATATATATATTAATAAATTTAGATAATAAGAAAGTGGATCTATAATTCTAATATGACCCAACTACAACTTA
Organism: Pinus taeda; assembly: GCA_000404065.3. Taxonomy (NCBI): domain Eukaryota; kingdom Viridiplantae; phylum Streptophyta; class Pinopsida; order Pinales; family Pinaceae; genus Pinus; species Pinus taeda. The sequence continues at coordinate 6,842 of APFE030877610.1, forward strand.
TACATATAGAAAACAATAATTTTTAGATTAACACCTCAAGATTCACAATGACAATTTGTAATACACATAGAAGCATTAGATGCAAGTAGAAAGATATAAAGTTTGCCCCTTTATAACCACCAATAAATAATTCTACATAGTGTGGTTTTCATTTAATGACAATAATGTGTTACTCTATATTCATAGATAATAACCAATAATAAATATCCCCATTTTAATTTAATAACAAAATTAGTATACTTTTTCTCATTATTTTAGAAATACCCTTAATGACATAATTTTCCTTATTTTTAATTTAATTTTTAATAACAATAAAAATATCTACTAACAAAAATACAAAAACACAATATAGTTATGTTACATTAGTATTATAGTGAGCTTGGGAGTCTTCTCTCCAAGCTTTTTGAGCATAGAAATAAAATCTTAAATCAAACTAAATAATTTTTTTCTTTAGGTTCGATAGACCAAAGTTCGGTCTCGGTGGACGTTAACCATCAGCATCATCATCATCATCAATAGGTCTCCAATCCTATGGAATGTGGCATACAGATTTTAGATGTTCTCTATTCTCTTTTTTGAAAATAAAAATGATTGATCTTCACATTTTTACATTTTAAAATATATATTTGTAAAAACTTCTATCTCCATTAAGCTAGGCATTAATATTTTCAAATTAATGAAATTAATATTTTATAATATATTTGTGAAAGCTTCTATCTCCATTGCGGTTGCCATTAATATTTTCAAATTAATGAAATTAATAGGGAGAGCTATAATTTGTAACATGTAATTTTGGTTCAAAGGAAAAAAAAAAAATATTTTACAGTATAATAATTAATTTAATTCCTTTATAATATTAAGTTTGTATGTTTTTTTTAATGATTGGATTTTGTATATATAATATATATATAGAAAAGGAAAAAAAATCATGACTCTTATTATCGGAATATGAGAAAATATGATTTGATATTAATTTTTAAATATTTTAATCTTAATTTAGATCCTCCATTCTATCACATAAGTCTACATTTTTATTGAGATTATGAAAAACATGGAAATATTCACTTAAAGAGAATCATTTTGTTGCTTTCCTATTTATTTTAATAAGAATTTTCTAATATTTTGTCCATCTAAGAGGAGTCATTCACCCATAACTAATAAGAAAGAAAAAGTATGGCAATACGATAGGAGAAATTAAATGTTTTTCTTAAAGTAACTAATTTTTTTAATAATAGGCATAAGCTTCAACTCAGCTATTTATCAAATCTTCTAAACCCCATGAAAACCCGTCAACATAAACTTTATAAAACACCATAAAGCACTCCTAACCTTCATATCACTCTTAATCGAAATTTACTAATAATAATTAATTTATAATCTATATAATTATCGATATATAATTATTATTATTTTAATATTTATTATTAATTAGTCTGATTTTGATGTTTTCATTTTATTTTTCAAACTTTTAGAAATATTTCTAGCTAACATACATTGCTTCAATTCGACATCCGTACTCTACGCATTGTAGAGCGTAAAATTAAACAAATCATTTGTTCTTGCTTTTATTTTGCTAAAAGTCCAATGTTTACTCTAGTAAGTAATATAAATGATGTTTATAAAGTCCATTGTTTACTCTAATAAATAATATAAATGACTTGTATAAAATTAGCAATTGCACCAGATATTGCAATGGAAACGCCGTAAGGCAATAGCATATAACATTAATTAATGTTTTTCTGACAATTTTTGAAAGGTAGAAAAATATCAAGAAAGGGCAAGGACCATGCTACAATGAAAATGATGAGGAGAATTAGGGATTTAAAAATATAAATTTGCATGCGTGCTAGTTCCTAAAGAATATCTCAATAACTCTAGCACATATAAAGAGAAAATTCTTTCTAGGAAAAGGAAAGTCAAATCTGTTAAACTTAAACGATCAAATATGTTGCATAAATCTGCCACCAACAACGTTGAAATAGTACATTTACATTAGTCTCACGAAGAAGCATAAACCAACCAAGCTCCAACACTAAAATATTTTTTAAAACATATATATAGAAATGTGTTCATCTCTTTATTGGATGCATTGTGCATTTGATATTCATAAGTTCTCTTCCTGGGTGCACTTACTCTTTCTTGGCATGCACTTGTGTTTGATTCTTGGTGACATGCTTGGTTTCTTCAACGCATGGATATTTGCTTGCTCGCACTCTCAGTCTACTGCTGAGGTTTGAAAAGTGGAATGAAAAAAACCAAAAGTGGAATTGCGTGGGGATGGTTCCCTAGTGGTGAGCTTCACCAATTCACAATATACACCTAGTTGACTTAAAACCCAAATAAACCATACGCCAAATTGACTTGAACAAAATTTCATTTTCTGGCACATTTATGATCCTCTTAGGTTAGCCATTTTCTTGGCTATTTTCGAACTTAGTTTTTACTTGTCTCTTCTAGTTTTCTCTAAAAACCATTGCACAAACCACTACCATTTAATGGCCCCTCAAACAGCAGATTCGATGAACTTTTTACGAAGCAAAATATACCAATTTCCAAGGCTAATTTGTGCTAAAATTTACTGTGTTTTGGTTGCTGCTTCCCCAACGAAATTGTGCCTCTGTCAATGGCATTTCATGGCCCTTGAATACAACGATTTGATGGGTTCCTTGCCAACTAAAAATGTGCTCCCTTTTGTCGCGACTTGGTTGGTAAATTCTTAGCAAAATCATGGATCTAATCCTAGAGAATTCGTCCTCTTTCTATACTGCATTTTGGTCACCAAAACACCTAGCAAAAACAAACCTCTTGGCTTTGTCAACCATGTCTGCAATTGTAAACTTGTGATATCACCTCTCTGACTTTGCATATTACATTTTTTTCAACCTTCACTAATTTCATCTTACTGGGCCCGAGTTGTCCACACATCTGCCTCTGCCCACAACTTAGCAATATTTTCATTATTGGTTTGATCAAATATCACTGGTGATATGTTCTCCCACTGTCATTGTTCATTGTAAGTAGATTTATTGCATCTGCATTCAAATATTTCAAGGTAATGTCCTAGTTTGTTGTAGAATCCATTGTCAGAAAAGAGACAGTTGTAGTCACTATAGGAAAAGCGTATCATCATTTGATATATCGATTGATCTAGATTCTATAGGAAGGGGAAGCTGGGTAGAATGTACCATATACGTGAGCTCTAGCTTGAATTTCACAACCCCAATATCTCAATGTAGCGTTAACATATATACAATTACTAAGGTCCATGGGTCTACAAATGATCTTGATCCTTTCTATAACATGTTGTCAAGCTTCTCAAAATTAAGCAAGTTGAGACAAACATATGACAAATGCGTCATCCTTTGAACCTTGCAATGTAACTAAGTTTGTAGTCGGAATCATGATTGGCCTCTCGAAAATGTCCTTTTGACCAGTGAATTCAGTACCAAAACTAAGGATTGTAAGAAGATACATCCTTGAGTTCTCTCCACTGGTGAATGACTAATTAATTAAAAGTATAGGATATCTACTTCTATTTGGCAATAAAACATATTCCTAAGGGATCTTTGATATGACCAATGAGGAATTTTAATCTAGTTGCCACCAACAATATCACAATCATAAAATGAAGTCCAAATAGAACATTGCTTGCCCATCCATTCACTATTCCATCTCATTGCTATGAACATATATGCCTCACATTCATTACAGAGCCATAAATTAAATTGCTTAATTTGTAGGGATTCAAGACTAATTTCCAATTAGCATGAAGCCTTATTATGAATGTAAGATTAGTACTTTTCAAGTATAAATTTCTATGATAAAATAGTGACTGCAATTCAGGGTACAAATAGATCTGTTGGGAAACTTGACCAGAAATCACTATTAGAAAATTTCACACGAGTGTTGTGCATAAGAAAACTATCAAGTATCTTAACAACATGATTACAAATAGCACAGGAAGGTAAGGAATACATCAGTTGAATAAGATATTTCCCTTGATATCATGCAAACAACATATCCATACTCTGCCATTGCAGAAACAAGTGTTCAATTTTTCCTTCTTCTCTAAAAATGCAGAGAATGTTACCTCATTTTTAAAAGCTGTGTCACATTTTGTAAATGCCAGACCTGGGATCGATAACACTCTAGAGAGCTCTGTTGAAAGCAATAATCACAAATGTATCAATGACATTCTTTTCTTCTGCCTACAAAGATGAGCACCCCCAATCACACCTGTATGAAGCCACTGATGCGTTGGGTTAAAGGTCCCTCACCAATATACGGATCTCTAATGCTATTGCTCAAAAGAAACCCAAGAAAACTTTTTTCTGACACCACAGGGCATTTACTATTACCTCGATATTTGCTAAAATTTGCATTTTCTGTTTTACAAACGTTTTGAAGCTAAGTTGTCTTCTCTGAGCATAGATGCAAATGAACAATTTGCAAATGATGAGGAGAATTAGGGATTTAAAAATATAAATTTGCATGCCTGCTAGTTCCTAAAGAATATCCCAATAACTCCAGCACATAGAAAGAGCAAATTCTTTGTAGGAAAAGAAAAGGCAAATCTGTTAAACTTAAATGATCAAATATGTTCGATAAATCTGCCACCAATGACATTGAAACAATACATTTATATTGGTCTCACGAAGAAGCATGAACCTGCCAAGTTCCAACATAAAATATTTCTTAAAACATATATATCGAAATGTGTTCATCTCTTTATTGGATGTGTTGTGCATTTGATATTCACGAGTTCTCTTCATGGGCGCACTTCTTCTTTCTTGGCACACACTTAATGTTTGATTCTTGGTGACATGCTTGGATTTTTCAACACCTGGATATTTGCTTGTTGGCTCTCTCAGTGTGCTGGTTGAGATTCGGAAAGTGGAATGACAAAAACCAAAAGTAGAATTGCGTGGGGGTGGTTCCCTGGTGGTGAGCTTCACCAATGCACAATATACACCTAGTAGACTTGAAACCCAAATAAACCATACGCCAAATTGACTTGAACAAAATTTCATATTTCTGGCACATTTATGATCTTCTTAAATTAGCCATTTTCTTGGCTATTTTCTGAAAAATGTAACAGAAATCCACACTCCTGGCGATGAAGATAAGATTTGCCGGTGGTGGTGTATCCATCGCTCAAAAAAGAATATCAACGATCATCATTTTCTCCATTTCATACCTCTGGCGTGTGATTCATGTTACACATAATTATTCCTGAGTTAAAATTTAGGAACCATTAGTCATACTTAA
>APFE030877633.1:0-11123 GCA_000404065.3 Pinus taeda
ACCTTGTTCAAGATTTTTCATATCCAGATTTGCAGCCCCCGAATGCCTTTGATTGTCAAGTTGCAGATGAAGGCATGGAAGTTGACATATTTGATCAAATGATACAAGAAGGTTCCCTACCTTTCTATTTCGAATCATTTCAGTTTTTGAAGGGAAATTTGCATAGTCCATATTCAGTGAAGAATGAGCAGCATGTAGACAATCATGTAATCACAATGGAACCAATAGAAATGGGATTGCAGCAGGCTTTTCAAGTTTTTCATGATCCAATAGCCGATGTTTTGGATGAGGTTTGCAGTCAAATTCTTTCTCCATTGACTACATGTGAGCTTGAAAAATGTGCTGATATGAATTTGATCCGGCAGCCGGTTTCTTTCTCATTTTCAGCAGAGGTCTCGTCACAAGGCTCAGATCAAAATTTGCATTCATGGTATGAGGAAACGAGATGTAATCCATTGGATGAGCTAAGTTCTAGTGTGCTTGAATTTCACGATCCTTATGCAGTGTTTTTGGAGGCGGATAGAGAATTCATATCATTCAATGGATCTATTTCTAAGTTGTCATGGGAGTTGCCTTTCAGTAGTTCTCTCTTGTTGGTCATAAGTGAGAACTTGCGGAGATCTCAAATAGCAGATGAGCTACTTACTTGGTTGCATTGTTTGTTTCATTTCACTTGATCAGGTGATGAATGAAACTGTTAGAGTAGGTTGTGATGAATAAGCTCCACTTTGAGCATCGTTTTCAGTTGGTCGATTGTGTTTAAGTATTGAGTCAGTTTTTAGTTGAGTCATGAGTCCTTTGTTAGTCCATTTTTAGTCTTGTTTTCAAGTCATCAGTTTTCAGTCATGCATTTCAGTTTGAGTTTTTGACTCCATCGCCCAATGTTGAAGGCACTGGTCTGCTCTCCCAGAGGTCTAAGGTTCTTGGCACCTCCAAGGAGCTACAATCCCCATTGGAGCCAATGTTAGTGTCAGTATTTCCAGCCTTCCTCCAGTGATCAAATATGCTCTTACAAAGTGGTTTCAGAGTGTTAAGGTCAAATTTTGTCTTTTCAAAGAGTTTTCAAGCAAAATTTGGTCAATATGCATTAGGTCTAGGGTTTGTTTTCACTCCTTCTAAAGTTGTCCAAATGTCATTCCATGTCATCATTCAGCTGAGTCTATCATAATTTATGGGGTTGTCATTATCATGTCAGTGTCTAATGAGTCATTTTACATCTTGTTCATGCTTCAGTTGTGCCTTGGCAAGTTCATTTCCCTCTCCTAGGATTTTGAAGCCAATTGCTCTTGGACGGTCAAATCAATGGCAAAATTTGTTTCCTGATGTTCATACACCTTCCCCTATCCTTACATTACCTTACCAAATGCTTTCCAACACTCAGAACCCCCAAAATCCTCATTTTTGCACAAACCCTAGTTTCTAGCTACAACCTGGCAATTTTCTAGGTTGGGCCTGTGTTTTGCCCTTTTGGACCCCTTCCCCTCACTCAATCTCTGAGATTCTAGTTTCCCCTACTTCCTAACATCCCTCCCTACTTCCAAAAATTTCCCCAAGAATTTAGAAGCCCCTTATCCCCTTCATTTCGCTTCATTTCGACAAAATTCCTTGTTTCACACATTGGGACAAGTCGCACTCAAATGATGTTTCAGAGCAATAAAAGATGAATTTTGGAAACCTGAGAGAGGTTTTTGTCCACAACATGCCAAGGAATAAAAACCTCCTTCACTTTTTGCACAGGTGTCATAGTTTTAAAGAAATGTCAAAAATACCGGCAAGAACGAAGGTGCTCCAAGGACGGTTGGCCAAAGCACAAAAACGACGGAAAACGCCCGATCCACTCCAAATTTTGGCCAAAGCCTCTTTGACTGAGCATGGTACTTGATTGGGGACTCCCAGCCCAAATTTCAAGATTTGGAGAAAATTTTGTCATTTGTGAATTTTTTGTGCAATTTACAGGTTTTGGCTTCTCAAAGGGTCTCACCCCCGGCGAGACCTTTTTTCATCGTAGCTCCGTTTGGAAAAAACTCAGAATTTTTGGATTTGGCATGAAAAGTTACACTTTCTCACCCATTAGTAAGAAATTTCATCAAGTTCTGGGCCCCCAAAAGGTCAAAATGCATGCAAAATTTGACTTTCTGCCCCTTTTTTGAGTTGCAGAAACCAGTTTTGGGAGAATTAAGTTTTGACAGGGAAAATTACCTCCAAATTCAAAAATTCTAGTGGGTTTGGAAAGTAGACTCGTAGACCTTTCCAACGAGCTATCCTTCACCCAACTCTGATAACGGGAAGGCCTCCAAACAGAGCTGCAAAAGTGTGAGACCCTTTGAGAAAAGGTGTGCGACCTTTTGAGGAAATTTTGCCAGATTTGACCAGTTCAGCCCAGAAAACGCAGTTTGGTTTCAGTTTGATTTTTTGGGGTAAAAATGATTATCTTTGATGTAATTATGGCAACTCTAAGACACTTTTACTCTTGTTTAACACATATAGAAGATTCATTCATGTAAAGGGTAAAAATAATGAATGAATTGGTTTCCTAGTTTATAGAGGCAAGTTGTTTTGACTGCCTAGTTTGTAGTGCTAAGTTTAGAAGTGGTTGAAACAGCTCCTAGGATAGTGAGCTCGACCCATGGAGGAAGGGAAAGAGGTTAGATGATCTATATTATGTACTTTCTTGCTCATTTTCATGGTTGGACTCTTGAGGGAGAAGCTATCATTGTTTTATTTCACTGTATCTCTGCAATTTTTGGCTAAGGAAGACCAGGGTTTTGCAGTCCTTTTTGGGATTCTTGTGGTTACATGTATTGATGGTGTGTTTCTCTATGTACCTGTAAGTGTGTTATGTGAATCATTTCCTTTCTTTTCCTTCTTCATATTAAACAAACGAAGTGTTAAGTAAGAATTCATGACTGTCATGCTCTGCTTTTAAGTTTGTTTAATTTCAATGTTTTCTACTGTTTAAGGAGGATTCAAAGTCATTGTTTGCCCTCCTTATCTCCTCACCTGTCTTTCTCATCCATTCACCTCAGCTTAAGGCATCAATATTGTCTCCTATCTCGCCCCAAAGAACCCCCTGTAAAAACTGTGTCAAATCCCCGCACCCAAAATTGCCACTTCCTCAATTTGCCACCAAAAACCCAAAAATTTCAAAATCAATCCGTCTAATCAGTTTACTAGCCTAATAGCAGTGTTACCTTATTGGCCATCTCACCCATTGAAGATTTTACAAGATAGACCGGAGAGAGCCTTCTCCTGCCCCGTAGGGCTAGCTACGAGGCTAAAAGGTTTGATGTTGCCTTGAGGTTTGCCTTTTTCAGCCTGAGGTGAAATTTCAAGCGCTAACATACTCCAAACACTGTCAAATCATCAAAGTAAAACTCCAAAAATTTATGAATAAATTCTTTGAAAGTGGTGACTACCACCATAGAGAAGATTGCAAGGGAATTCTTAAGTCCAAAGGGTATCTGTATACTGATAACAACCCCAGTCTATAGAAAAAGTAGTCTTACTCTAATCCTCCAACATGATTTTGATCTGATGATACCCTGAGAATATCCATGAGTGTAGTGATTTGTGCATATGCTTTTATGAACTTCCTATAATATCCTAAATGGCCCAATGTCATGCATAGCTATTTGACATTCCTCGGAGTCTCCAAATTGATAATTACTGCAATTTTGGCAAGGTCTATCATCAACCCTACTTATAGACAACATGGCCCAAGAGTATCCCATATGGGACGTAGAATATGCATTTATTCAGATTAAGGGATATCTAATACTTTCAACAACTATCCAGCATGAGGCAAATATTGGAAACATGCTTCTTTACTAACCCAAACACTGTCAAATCATCAAATTAAAACTCCAAAAATTTATGAATAAATTCTTTGAAAGTCATGACTACCACCATAGAGAAGATTGCAAGGGAATTCTTAAGTCCAAAGGGTATCTGTATATTGAAAACAACCCCAGTCTATAGAAAAAGTAGTCTTACTCTAATCCTCCAACATGATTTTGATCTGATGATACCCTAAGAAGCCATCGGTAAACAAATAGGCTTCCTGACCTCCAACATTCTCCAATACTTAATATATGAATGGTGTAGGGAATGGATCATGGACACAAGCATCATTCAATTTTCTTAAATCTATGTAGATCTGAATTTTTACCTTCATCTTCTTTTCCTGAACCACCATAGGACTAGCCTAGTCTGATTCTTCTGCAGGCTCAATAATTCCTGCATCAAGCATCTTATATAATTCTTCGCACACTTTTTCCTTGTACTTAGGATTCAACCGATATGGGCATTGCTCCACTAGCTTTGCATATGGCTTCAGAGTGATCTTCATGACACCCATATTACCTACTATTCCCTTTAGATAAGAGAAATTTGTGGGAAATAATTCTTGATACTCCCGCAACAACTCCGCAACTTTGTCCACTGTGTCCTCATCCCAATAATCACATATATTTGTGAAATTTGGTTGCGCTTTCGACCCAATGTTCACCTGTTTAATTTTGAAGTTCTTTGAGATGTCAAGGACTTCTACCTTAGGCCCCACAACTTCACACCATCCCTTTGACTAAGGAATGATGATGTTTTCAGGATCTTCCTCACCTTCCTTTGTGGTCACATTTTAGCATTCTAGAGAATGGTGCAGCTGCGTACTCCAGTCTGTTGTACCCACGTAACATGTTCTTAAGGCATTCTGAATATTGCAACTTTGATCTCCTATAATTCTTCATTAATACACTCATGTCCATCCTCAAAACTGAAATTTAACATAAAACTTTCCTTCAGAGCATCCCACTTTGCGATACTATGTCGCAACTTTATTTCTAGATACTAGTTCATCGGAATAGTATCCAAAGTGTGGTAGAATATGTGAACCCATTCTGGCTGTGGTTCTTCTCCCCATGGTTTCGTCCATCGAGCCAGATGCCCGCACAGATCATCCTTTCATGTATATTTTTCTGTAATGCAGGTATTGGCATATCCAAACCGCAGCTTCATCATCATTCAATATTCCTTCTAGTATTCAAAGTTGTTTTTATGTGCGCCCCACCATCTGGAAGGCATAGGTCTCGGCACAATGTCTAATGCCTGGAACTGATGTTCCTCTGGTACATCCCTTTCAAATTTATCTAAAAATAAATTGACATCTTCTAAACCATCATAATACAGTAAGTTGTGTACCTCAGTGGATATACATAGGAGTGACTTAGTGAGCCTATTACACCACAACGTTGATACCTCATGCAACCTATTATGCCAATTCTCAAGCTCCTCATATCAATTGTAGGAGCTGTCCTTTTCCCAAGTGATTCACCCATCTACCGTAGTGTTGATCCAATCCTCAACCTACATAGTAAGCTTATATATTTTATCAATATCTTCCTCCAAATAATAATCTCACACTGGTTCATTATATTGCACACCATCTGTCAAATCCAATGGAACAATGAACCTTAGTTCCTTCTTCTCAAATTTCATATTGCGCTTCTTGAGGTTGATGAATGTGTTAATATCAAATGCTCAATCAATTCCAAGTAATGTCAATATGAATTATTGTCGTCCATTATTTCGATCACTTCAAAATCGGCTATGGTGTGTGCCCCTTTGATATCCACAATTACTCCATGTAGGCGCCACGTAGGAATAACCTTTTGTTGATTTGCCATTCGAGGCTGGATCAGGGACCACTATACTGATGGATTTCCCATTCTTCCCAGATTTGTTTCGACAAAACATTTGCATCGAATCCCAAATTAGGGAATTGAGGGGGCTTGGACCCAGGTTCAGAATTAGTTGCACTAACCAACAAAACCCTACACTACTGGCCCTTTCGGAAACAACTTGCATAGCACAGGCTGCAATCTCTAGATGCTAAAACCAGGTTTCTACATCCAAAGGACTATGTGATGTGTTTCTATTACTTTTAGGGCTTTATTATGACCTTCATGGACCCTAACCCTTGAACCCTAAAAATTATAGTAACTAACAGATAACAGATCCAAACTCTTCACTAAGTCTTCTAAACATTCACAACATCAAATAATTAAACAGATATATCCCTTTCACACATCTATTAAGTATTTTTCATGATAAATTGCAGTAAACAGAGAGAATATACAGTAAGTTCAGAAGTAAACAATAACAGAGAGATACACATTTGATGCTCCAAAACAACCTTTATTATGCTTAGATATTCAATTACATACTCTTTCAACCCTGCGCGCACAACTACAGAGGCCCGTGCACTCAGTTGAAAACTTACCAAGGTCTCCGTGCACATAGTTGTAGGAGCCTTCCCCTTTGCCTAAGTATAGAAAAAATATTTCTCTTACTTAGATCATTGACACATAGATAGATTCTGGATATCTCTCATGACTCTCTATGAATCCTTTTTATATCATTCTCTATTAAAATACCATGGTCTGCGAACCATGGGCGGGTCACAAAACAATTTAACTCCTAATAAACTAAGGGGCTTTGACCTTCTTAAAGCTCCTTTGACTCCTATGGACCTGCATGCTATGCTCCTTAAAATGTGAAGACTTTATAATAATAACATAATTGTTTACAAATTGACCCCAGGGGACCCTGTCCCAACATTATGCATATGAATGTAGGAAAAAAATGGTATGGATAAACGAAATGAAAATTTCATTAAGGAAAGATTTGAAAAAATAAGTGAAGAGAATCAATTTTTGTTACACTATAGCATAAGAAAGCAATAAAGGGGCATGGTATGTAATGTTGGTTGTAGAAACTATCAATGAAAAGAAAAATGTTTTTGAATCACTAAAATATGAGTTGAGAATGTGAAATAAGAACAAAGTATCAAGCATGAGTAAATGACTTATCTCCAGTTGCACCACCAAGGAACCAGTTTGGCTAGGTAATGCCTCTAATTGAAACATTTGTAAAATACCATGAATCATTTGCAAAGTAGCAACAAATTGTTCCTCTAAAAAAAGTGAAGTTATAAAAGAACAATATGAAGAGGGGTCAGTTGTATGCAAAGGGGAACATAAGGATTCTTTGTCCAACAAATTGTGCTAACTATCAAGCTAACAACAAGATGTGAGGACCATTTTAAATAGTAGAGCGATGAAGGAGGACATAATAGCTTGTTAGAATTTCATGGAAGAGGAAGACATAGTGGCAAGTCACTTGGGAGCTTTTCCCATAGGTATGTGATGCAACAAAGCTACATCTTTACATAATTCGCTGACCTGTGAGTTATGGGTCCACATTTGGATGAAATTTTCCATTATGCAGTGAAACTAGAAATGGGTGGCCACACTTCACGACAGCTACCATACTAAGATCTCACCCACGTTGCTACCTTACAAAAATCCTCACATAGAATATATGTTTAAACCTGAAACTTATTCCAATAAATGCACACAAATAATACATAAAAGCACATCGATTTCATTAATATTTCAAGCTCGATTACAACTATGTGGCCTCGATGGGCACACACTCACCATGGTATTACATTGCATCAGCCTCTCCCTTCTATGCACTCACACTTACAGTTAAATAGAGTAACACAATGCAGATTGGATCAAGTGAGATCTAATCAATCCCTATCTTCACTCACATCCCTCAAAATATGTGTAAAATAAAAAATTAGAAACAAACTCAATAAAATTTGGAGGAAATCTCATCCTCATGCCATAGTTTCTCCTTTGGAAGGTTCCAAAATTCGATTTTGACTTGGGTTGTTGATGCTTCTGCATCAAACTCCCGAGGTACAAAAGTTTATATGATCTCCTGGTCATATGCTTCCTTCATCCCTTAGCAATTCTACCCACCTCCTCTATGGAATTTCCTTTATGATCTTTTTGTGAGCTACAACAAAACCTCTATAGTAACAAGTCCCTCCTGCTACTGGATACCTCACCAAGCTTCTATCCTCCGAGCTCAGTCATTCAGCATCTCTCTGGTTCTCTGTTCTTTTGAACCATTTGAGCACTCCTGGCTTTAGGCTACTGCAATCTTCTCACCTCCTCTGCCGCTACCTGTACGACAATATAAAGACCAAAAACTCACCAATATTCAACATATTTGCACCTCTATGCAAAATCTTTTTATGCTTTGATACCACTTTTATGCAGCAAAGTTGCATCTTTACATAATTCGTTGACCTGTGGGTTATGGGTCCATGTTTGGATGAAGTTTTCTATTATGCAGTGAAATTGGAAATGGATGGCCACGCTTCACGATAACTACCACACTAAGATCTCACCCCACGCTACTGCCTTACAAAAATTCTCACGCATAATATATGTTTAAACCTGAAACTTATTCCAATAAATGCACACAAATAATACATAAAAATACATTGATTTCATTAATATTTCGAGCTCAATTACAACTATGTGGCCTCAGTGGGCACACACTTTCCCTGGTATTACATTTCATCGGCCTCTCCCTTCTACGCACTCACACTTATAGTTAAATAAAGTAACACAATATGGATTGGATCAAGTGAGTTCTGATCAATCCCTATATTCACTCACATCCCTCAAAATCTACATAAAATAAGAAATTACAAACAAACTCAATCAAATTTGGAGGAAATCTCGTCCTCATGCCACAATTTCTCCTTTGGAAGGTTCCAAAATTTGATTTTGACTTGGGTCGTTGATGCTCCTGCATCAGTATGACAAACGCAATGTCCAATGTCATTATTGTAGAAGGTTTGAACAATATGCATATGAATGTAGGGAAAAAATGGTATGGATAAACTAAATGCAAATTTCATTAAGGAAATATTTTAAAAAATAAGTGAAGAGAATCAATTTTTGTTGCAATATGGCATAATAAAGCAATAAAGGGGTATGTTATGTAATGTTGGTTGTAGAAACCATCATTGAAAATAAAAATGTTTTTGAATCACTAAAAGTTGAGGTGAGAATGTGAAATAGCAAAAATGTATCAAGCATGAGTAAAGGAGTTGTCTCCAGTTGCACCAGCAAGACGACAAGAAATAAATCCTTGTATCAATGGTTTAAAACATACCACATTAGTATGGAGTAGTAGTTGAAAACAGAATTTGTATGGAAGCATAGGGAATAAATATGAAGTATACAAAATTTGGCAATCTTATGAATTGGAATTTCCTATGCCAACAAACAAAAGCTATATATGCTTGGTTTCTTCATTGTTAAGGATGGGGGATCTTGAGTGAGTTGGGGCTTATGTTAGAAAATGGTTATCTATGAAATCATTTGATGATACCATAATATCCAATGTCCTCCTTACTTCTTATACTAGACAAGATCATGCAGTCAACAATGATGTCTTAAAACATTGGATATCTTGCTGCACTATTTTAAAGTATATCATGAATCAATACCCCAAATATTTATTTTTTAAAATAATTACAATATTAATTTTATGAAAGACAAATATCAATATTTTTCAACCCTTGACAGATATCTCGAACTCTCTACTTCTAAACCCAGAGTACATGATGCCAAATGAGGGTTTTTTTTCAACCCTTGACATCTATCTTGAACTCTCTACTTCTATGATAAATTTATATCCTTGGAAGAATTATGTTACCTGTAATGACTATTGGAAATAATTTTTTGCAGGATTTTAATAAATCCTCTCTCATGGCTCTTCAAATATTTCTTTAGATTTACAAGTAGTTTGATCAATTCTAGGTCTTCAATCCTCGCTTTCACTGGGTCACTCTAATTCCTTCAATAGGTTAGAGTTAACCTTAACTCTAATTCCTCTTGTGCTTTGTTTCTAGTTGTAAGGTAATAGATCATAGTTAACCTCTAATTCCTCTTGTTATCTTTTTCTAACTATAGGGTTAAATTGGTAGAACAATTATTATAATTAGTTTAATATTTAGACTTAATTATGTATTAAAATATTATTGTGACATCAGCTTTAAATATGCCCATTATCTCTGATATGTCATGAGAGTAACTACTGTGTTTTTGAACACAAGATATGATCTACAACATGATACATATGGATTTTAGATTGATATGGGATTTAGAGAACATTCTGGTTTGTTTTTTCGTCAGAATGAACTCTTTTAGGCATTAACACTATGAATAATCCATTTCATAAATATTCATTTGTCAATATGGAACAAAAGTGCAGAGAATATACATAGGTGATTCAATTTTTTTTTTTTTATGTCCATAGATCGGACATCAGTAATATATGTTGACAATAATACTGAGAGGGGGGGTGAATCAGTATTATCTAATTCTTTTACCAAATCTTTCTTATTTGTACTTTGAATTATTTTTGCATACCAATACCATAAATAATGAGCATGAACAAGAAAATCAGACAGTCACATCAAAGAACACCAGATATAAGGTGGAAACCCAATGTGGGTGAAAACCACCTGCTGCAATATGTCTCTATCTTCTTTCAAATTAGAAACTCCTTTTACAATGGTCTTGTACTGGTGCAGTCCTTTACCAGTACGCAGGCTGCAACCTGCTGAGAGCTACAACTCTCTCTCGTTTTCCAGTCTCTCCTGAAGGAGCTCAACCCCTATTCTTTTCAAGACCACTTTTCATAAATTTTCAAACTGGATCCATATACATCAAATGATCATCAAGTTCATGTAAATTATACAGACAGCTGTAATAACCAGATCAACAATAACAGAACAGAACCCAGAACACCTTTCCAATAGAAAAATTCAACCAACAGAAGATCTTAACACAGATACGCGATTTTTCTTTTACTGGCCTGTGTTGCTACGCAGTTCACCTTCTGCTTCTCTGTGTATACCCGTAGATCTCCTTCTTCTAGACTGCGTAGCCACGCTCTGCTCCTTTTACTGAACCACGTACCGTACGCACCCAAAAACAGTATCGCGCCGCGTACTTCTCAGAAAGTACGCACTCAGAAGAATAATCGCGCCGCGTGCTGCTACAGAAAGCACGCACCTGAACCACTGTTGCCCTGCGTACCTACGCACTGAGCCTTCGCTACTTCCGCGTACCCACGCACAGAACCTTCGGCGCTTCTGCATACCCCCGCACTGAACCTTCGGCGCCTCTGCGTACCCACGCACTGAACCTTCGGCGCCTCTGCGTACCTTGGACTAGGGCTGAAATAACCTC
>APFE030877641.1:0-13546 GCA_000404065.3 Pinus taeda
AAATTTTGTTGCAAATGCACTCTCAAGAAAGGATGAGGATGTGGAAGCATTGTTTTGTGCTATTTCTATTATCCAACCAGATTGGATAAACGAAGCAAGGGATGAATGGAAGAAGGACAAAGAAGTATGGCCACTTATTCAAAAGTTCCAAAAGATCTCAATTCAAACAATATTGCCAGAAATTGAAGAGGAAGGAAAAATCATATTGGAACCTGGAGCAGTCACAAAAACAAGAACTCGACAGCTACGAAATCGATTAATTTTATAGTATCTCATCAAGTGGAAGAACTTACCCACTGAAGATTCCACATGGGAGGACAAGAATTTTATACAGAAGCATCAAGAACTAATCAAGCGTTGAGGACAACGCTTTTTGAAGGAGAGGGGCATGTTAGGCCCCTATACTACTAGTGTAACCCTTTATTGTTATTAGTACAACCGACTTATTATATTGATGTACCCATATTGTTACTGTTGTGACCCATAGAAGCCCACCATTGTTATTATTGTGCCCTTACATTATTATTGTTATGTCGGCTCTGATTATGTTATGACCCCTTAGACTCCTATATATGGAAAGGAGGTCTTTTCATTTGTATCAGCCAAGAATTGTTCATTTATGTAATGTGAAGGAGGTTGCCACCTCGAAGAGGCTAAATTATAAGGCGTTGATCTCTCTTTTCTATCTTTTGTTGAGTTGGTTTCATAACATTGTCTTTTGATTAATATAATCTTAATCCATTACCCTGTTTTGATATGCAGTATTGGTAATGTCAGTTAGTTATAATCTTATGATCATCGTAAGTCGTCTCTTATTGAGACCTCTTATCCTTTAAGTTTAAGTATATTTTAGAATTACACTCTCAAAATGAAAGTTGATTAAGTGGGGAGAATCACTGGCTCCTTAAGAGGTTTTGGGCGGAAATTGTAGAGTTTTAAAGATGATTTTCTGCAGAGGGATTTTGCTTTGTTATTGATACTTTCTTGACTATTGCAAAGGAAAATTTTCTTTCTTAAAGCTAAGTTTCATAAAAAATCAAATAATTTAGGTAGAAAACAGGCAGTTTAAGAGCGATAGGACTTAACTATATATTTCATATGTGAATATTACTTTCATAACAATCTTTAATTACACAGGATAAAAGTCAAAATTGAAAAGAGACTATCCTTCATAAAGCCAAAAGTAAATTCTTTTCAATTCATATTATTCTTTCTAAAAGAAAATTTAAATAAAGGCAATAATATACAATGAACAGAAGAGATCATCTTCTATGGAAAGTATTTCTTAAGAACCTGCCCATTAAGAGGTAGATATTCTCTCTTACCTGATAAATCTTGTAATAGAAAAGTTGATGGGCCTATTTGTTCCACAATCTAAAATGAGGCAAGCCACATTTGTCTAAAATTGGTATGCTTACCTTTCTCTTTGTGGGATTTATCCCATTTTAATACTACGTCTCCGAGCTGAAGAGTTTTTGAAGTTACAAAATTTGAATCAAAGGAGGCTTTGGCTAACTGCTCATAATGTGCATGTGTGGTCTTGGCCTTATCTCTTTCCCCTTCGAGCTTAAGTTTTTGTAACTATTTAACCTGCATAGATGAGGAAGGGGTTTCTTCAATGAATTGAACTAAGGCTAAGGAGGGAATAGCTAAGTTTGTTGGCAAGACTGCTTCTTTCTCATAGACCAAATTAAAATAATAGTGCCAATGGAGGCTTTCTGAGTTATTCAATCTACCCATAGAGCAAACATTAAAGACTTGTGCCAGTTCTTTTGGCTTTGGTCAACAATTTGTTTAATAATATTGATGAGATTTTTGTTTCTAGATTCGGCTAACCCATTTCATTATGGATAATAATTTGAATAATACTTAAGCTTAAAACCTCTTTTAAGAGAAAATTATGTGATAGCATTGCCTCAAAAATAAGATGCATTATCAAACATCAAGGCAGATGGTAGGCCAAACCTGGTGATGATAAATTGATCTATAAATTCAATAATGTTTTCTTAATTGGCTATCTTGAGTGAATTGCTTTTACACATTTGGTGAAATAATCAATGGTTGTAAGGAAATATCTATGCTTCTTAGAAGAGTGAGGAATGATCTGACCTATTACGTCGAATCCACATTGTTCAAATGGTTTGTCAATGTTGATTGGTTGTAATGGTAACACCGGTTTCCTATGTCTTCTAACAGGTATTTGACAAATCTTACATTTCCTTACAGAGCTGTGTGCATCTTTGAATCGCGTTGGCCAGTAATTGCCATCATGCAGGATTTTATGTATACAGGATACAAATACAAATAAAAAATAACAAAACCTCCTTTCTATATATAGCATTCAAAGGGGTCACAATATAATCAGAGATGACATAATAATAATAATGTAAAGGCATAATAATAACAATAGTTGGCTTCTATGGGGCATAATAATAACAATATGGGGGTAACAAGGGCATAACAATAATAATGAGGGTCTACAATGACAATAATAATGGGGGAATCACTAGTATTATAGGGAGCTAACGTTCTTGCATATGTAGTGGGCATCATAAGAATTGAAATACTTGGTGTTGAACTCAAACTTATCCAAGACCTTGTCCTTGGCATGTGCATCCCTCAAGCTCTGGATCTCGTACAATCCAATCCACAAAGGATGAGCAAGCCATGGTTCCTTCCTCCTCCTGTGTAGTCCTGTCAATAACCTTGTGGAGATGTGATATGAAACCTCTTGCATGACTAGCTTATTTGTGGCAAACCTTAGTAGCACATGTGAAGGATTATCTCCCCCAAACATCTTGATGAAGGTGCCACTGGGTGAGCCATATCAATCTACAATGTTAAGCAATGTCTTCATTATTTGTTGGGGCATGCAATGTGGATCCTGCTCAAAGATCAAGTTGTAAATTGGGGTGATGAAGTGGTCAGATAGCCTCGCCATAACTCCTTGGTAGCTTGAATCAGAAAGAAACTTGGAATAAATGTTCACAACATCCTCTGATGTTGTCCATGTACAACCCATGCTAGGAAACTGATGTTGGGCACAAATTGCATCAAGTAGGTAAGTGAAAATATAGAATCTTGCTTGGTTATCCTTGGGCAGATTCTTGGCATTAGGAACTTTCATTTGAAGAGCCAACATATCCAACCAGTTGAATGGCCTTCCTTCATTTCCAACTTATCCAATGCAACCACCCATTTATGTGAAAAGGTCTCCATGCTCGCTTCACCATATAAGAAAAATGGAAATATGATCAAGAGTTGATAGGCCTTACGGAGTACTTAGTCTTGTAGAACTGATTGGGTGTCAACCTGAACTTCGATGGATCTTTTATATGAAGCTTCATGATATCTGTAATGTTCAAATTGTTTTTGGGAGTATATAAGAGTGCATCCATGCAGCTCACCTGTTGTGGTAAGTTATGCGTATGATAATAGTTTTACATGCTAAAGGTAGAAACCTGTGTTCCACTAGCACTTCTTAATTCCATCTCTTGGGATCAATATGTTATATAATCCAGTAAGTTATGTCCGCGCATGGGAAAGTAAGGTAACTGCATGCAACCCTATCCAAGCCTAACTTCTGGATATTGACATAGACCTATCGATCTTCAACATCTTCCTTGAAGTTGCCTACAAATATGTCCTTAATTTCCTTCCATGTAATATTCATGTCCTTATCTATGAGCCGTTCTGTGTCTGTATAGGATCACAAGTTCATTGACACCTCTTCAACTACATCTCACATGATGCTTTCTACAGTATCCTTTGATCCAACTCTCTTATAAGTCGTGCTACATGTATTATTGAGAAGTTGTTCAACAACTATTATACCTTGAGACAGAGAAGACACTCATGGCATACAAATGCTGACTTGAAGTAAAAAATCACTTCAACGACCGATCATGCAAGAAACTGGGCAATTGTTGGGTAATATTGCACAAATCAGAATTTTAGAGGTGAGGTATTGTCATCGGGATCTGCATATTGGACAGTCACAACTTACAGTGAGAGGAGATGATGACTGGAACCATACAATGCGTAGTCTAGTGTGGCTTATTGATGACTGGAATTGCACAATGTGTAGATAAGTCTAGCTTTGATGTTGGTTGGGACTGCGCATTGTGCAATCCCAGTGGGAAAGACTCTAGGACTGGCTCGTAGAACTGTGCAATGTGCAATTGGAGCTAATTACTGATATCTTCTACACAATTTCTCTAGCCAATGAAGAGGCTTGAGAACCAAAAATGCACAGTGCATGTCGGGAAGAGCTAGATCTAGGCCAAGGAAACCTATATCTTCCTAAGGGTGGCTTGTAAATGAGCATATATTAATCTGTGTGATGGTTGATATGAGTGAATATTGATGCATGCAATAAAAAAATGTAGGAATACTTCAAACAAGAAGAACAACAAAACTTGTGGGGAGAGTCGTTGTAACGACGACTATTAGTGAAAAAACTGGATTATGCATGTGATGCTTAGGAAATTCAATGCAAAACTTAAAAAAACTCATCTACAAGATAAATAGAATTGAAACACACATGGTCGTTCAATAAAATGGGTAAGACAACTCTGTCACAAACCAAGGAAACAAAAGCAAGACAAAAAGGAACAAGAGACAAGAAAAGCAAGGCTTACTTAGAAAAGTTTTTCAAACTGTATTGAAGGATCCTATATGAGTCGGAAATTCCAGAGCTCCAAGATAGAATGTGAAAATGAGCTCTATCAGTGTGCATTAAATAGATTTGATGAATTTATGGTTTATGACATGAAGGCCAAAAATCTAGGAAAAAATGATAAGTGGTGGTCGTTTCTAAAATTAACTCAAGTGTAACTCCAACTTCTAAAAATATATCCCTATTTTTTAGGGATGTGATTTCACTTTTTTCTTTTTTTCCTTTTTCAAGCAAGGCTACCATGCATGAATGGAGAAATTGCACAATTTTGGGGAGAAATGGGAAACTCACCAGCACATGCATCGAACAACATCTAAGGGGATGCTTCTGAGAAATTCATGGGTTCAGTGGCTCTAGCTTCCCCTCATACTCTATGCAATTTCAAAATAGAATACTACTAACTGGGTCTACACAATTTTCAAGCTAAAGCTCACTACTGGGTTGAAATGCACATTTCCTTAGAGAAAGGTTGGTTTCCCTCTAGGATTGCGCATATCTCAAGGCAATGCTAGAACAGGTTTGCAACCAAGTCACAAGGTCAATTTATGGTTAGACATCAAAGCCAATAAGAAAACACAAGCTTTAAAGAAAAATATAAGCTCAATGAAAACACAAGTACTTGGGCAGTGTAAGACAAGCTGCTGCGATTTTAGTAGGGAGGCTCCAAAACGAAATGAAGGAGAAATTTGGGAGGGTGGTTGTAGTCACTACAACATTGGAAACACATTAGTATATCTGCAGCTCTCTATATGGACCTTGTTGCATGTAAAGTGATTCTAATGCATCTAGAATTATTGTTTGATTCTTTGATTATCATGTCTCCTTCACTACCTTGAGCTAAAGATGTAGCCATTATCTTTCTCTTGATCGATTAGCACACATACCAAGGAAAGTCAACTAGATTTTTTTGATTCAGGTTACGAGTGTTATATTTATGCAGAATTAATATAGAATGTCAAAGTTTAAGTTTCATCTCTTTTGTTGCTTTGCTACCAGTAAGCCTGGACAATACCCTAACTGAGTCACTTCAGGAACACAAGCATCTCTCTACTTCCAACAAGCCTCGATAGTACCTCGATGGAGTTACTTGCTTCAGCTCTCTACGCATGAATCCTTTCTCTTCTTTTTACTTTATTTCATTTTATTAAAAAAAAAAAATCAAAGAACTGTGCATAGGCACTTATTTCTTTCATGAGATGAAAGAGGGATCCCGACTTATTGAAAGCAGAAGATATTGTACCTTCAGAGAAAGATGTTATATATACCTATGGAATACTTGTTAAGGTTATCCCTCTTAGCGCTCAAATCTACCTTAGGCTGAAATAAGGTAAAATTCAAGGCTACATCAAACCACGGTCAGCCTCGTTGCTAGCCCTACGATCACAGGAGAGGGCTCTCTCCGACTCAATATCAGCAAAAGATAATCAATTAGGTCAAGACGACTAATTTGATAACTAATTTTAGGCTAGGTATGAAGTACAAGGATTTTGAATTGATTTTTTGAAATTTTGTTGAATTCAAGGGAAAGGCAATTTTGGGTGCGGGGATGAGGCACAACTTTTGCAGAGGCCTACTTGGGGCAAGATAGGCAATTGTTTTGATGCCTTTAAAGAGATTTAATGGATAGATCTAACTGGTGAGAGGTTAAGGAGAGAAAGAAACTTTCAAGGATTCTCCATAAACAGACGAAAACATGGAAAATTAAACAAACTTAAAGGCAGAGCATAGCAAAATATGGATTCTACCTTAACACTTCATTCGTTAAATTACAGAAGATAAGAGAAGGAAAGAGATGCACATAAACAACTTACAAATACTTAAAGAAGAACACCAATAACACATAAAGCCACATGAATCCCAAATAGTGCTGCAAAACCCTGGTCTTTCCTTTGCCAAAAATGCAGATAAAATATGTACAATAGAGTGTCCAGATATTCCCAAGACTCCAACACTGAAAATGACTAAGAAAATACATAATATAGGAAAGCCAACACATTCCCTTGCCTCTAGGGTTCGAGCTCATCATCCTAGGAGCTGTTTCAACCAATTCTAAACAAAGCACTGCAATCTAGGCAGTCAAAACAACTTGCCTCTATAAGCTAGGAAACCAATTCATTCATTAAATTTTCACCTTTTAGTGAATGAATCTTCTAGAATAAGTAAATAAGTGTCAAAATAACATCATATTTCATTAATTACATCAAGAGGAGTGAAAAAATCACATCACAAGTCAAAACTGGTCAAACTGGCTTCATTTCCTGAGCTGAAGAATGAAAACTGGACCAAAAACTGTATGCGTAGCGCCCCTAATCCCTATGCATAGTGCACATTTCAGCCTGGTTTTGGGGCACTTCCTGACATTCAAACTGAGCTCATGATATCTCGTTGGAAATCCCTAGATGTCTACTTTCCAAACCAAGTGGAATGTTTCAATTTGAAGTTCATTTTCCCCCTCAAAACTATATTCTCCCAGAGGTACTTCCTGCTGTTGGAAAAGGTGGCAGAAAGGTGATTTTCATGATGCTTTTGAGCCTTTTGGACACCCAGAACTTGATGAAATGCTTTGGAAATAGCTGAGCATGTATAATTCATCATGAAAAATCCAAAACGACAAGCCATTTGTGATTTGGACTTCCCAATATTATGGGTCGTGCGCTACGCGTTGAGCCAAAAAACCTGTTTTGCAAGCCAAAAATTTCAAAATGACAAAATTTTCTCCGACTTTGCTCAAATTCAGAGTGAAGACCCTCTATCATGTGTTGTGCCCCACCAATGAAGCCTCGACCAAAATTTGGAGTGGATCAGGGTTTTTCCGTTGTTTTAGCACTTTGCTCAAACGCCTCTTTAGGATCTTCATTTTCGCTTTGCAAACATGCATGCGAGCCCAATAGTGAGTTTTCATATGACGAAGCATGTCCTTGTCTCTGTTTGCCTTCACCAACAACTTCTCCAAATGAGTGTTCATTCGAATGAGCATTGATTCTTGATCAATAGGTGTCAAATCACCAGGTCTCTTTCGGGCCAATTCTCGGTCTTCCCGGATATTCCGCAGCTCATAAAGTGTATGCTGATCTTCCAACTGTTTGTTGCACTGCTCTAAGTAGTTGATCACCCACTTAGCCATCTGCAATTTCTTTTACAGCGACTCATTCTCAGCCCTTTGCTCTCGGATGATCTCCTTTAGCTCCGAGTTAGGAGAGCTAGCATCAACATCAATGATATCCGTGTCCTGACCTCCTAAAGGACCCTCATCAAACATGGGCCTCTTGCCCGTATCTTGGATCTATACCTGTGCTGAAGAAGAAGGCGAGACCCCTTCCACATCATGTGGAGATAATACTCACTGTGCTGATGAAGTCAACGAGGCCCCTTCCACCTCGGGTGGAGATATTACTCCTCGTGCAGATGAAAATAAGGCCCTGTGGCCTCGTTGAAATGTCATATACACTGGAGCATTTATATGCTCGACCTTGGGCATGTCAAACTGCTGTAAAGGCTCTCCCTCATCATGAACTATATCTGAGGGTGGCATTTCTAGGGGTGGTTGAGGTGCTGTGAAAAAGTTGCGAGAAATAAAATCCTCCCACGTAATGCCATGCTGTGCCAACTAATGTACCACTACGATCTTGATCAATGCGTAATGATAAATACTGTTGTGCTGCTGTGCTGGAGTCTTCCTTTGTACTAAACCAACCATCCTCTCTATGTTGCGAAACATAAAGTATGGAATGTTCATCAGACGTACCCTTGTAAAATGCATCAACAAACGGACATGGTACGCATAAAGACGCGAGAATCTGCCCTCACAACTGAAATACCGAATGATGAGTTTCATCAAAGGTGCAAACTGATCATTTAGGTAGTGGAAAGGAAAAACTCTGCTAAAGTGCTTCATATACCTAGGTTTAATATATGGCTCACAATATGATTTCTCTAGCTGCTGACGCTTATTCCATTGCTCCTCAATATTTGGTATCCCAGTGGCCTCTGCAATAGTCTCTGGTGACAAAATGAAATTAACTCCAGCGAGGTTTACATGGCCATCATGTAAACTAGAGAACAAACAAGTGAGCTAATTCACGATGATGCTGAAATTGTGAAATTAGCTCACAAAAATGATAGCATGACTGATGGCGAAAACAATCCATGGCAAGTGGGCAAGCATGCAATTGTACCATAGAAGTGGGCTCTTCTCTAAGATGTTTACCACCTTTTCCACCTCTGCGAGGCCTTTGTGGCACATTTCCCTCTGTTGTGGAATCACTGTCATTTTCTTGCTCATACACTGACTCTGTGTCCGACATGGCTTTGAAAACACAATAACTGCAATAGGAGGTCTGCAATATGTATGTTGTAGGTGTGGTGAAATCACAATTTCAATACATACTCAAAAAGCCAACTGAAACATCATAAGACTTATGCCATAATGGACATTCTGTTTGGTGTATTTGGGCATGAAACAGTCACAAGGACAATTTGACAAATGGACAAGGGTATGAAGTGTTGTTGGCTCAAAGCTTTCAAATGGGCATGGAGCTATGTTTCACCAAGGAAAGGCAGAAAAATCTTCACCAATTACCCATATGTCCTTTAATACCCTTAAAAAATATTTTGATAGGGGCCTATGGTTTCATTCGATTTCTTACACCCAACACATCACCTCCTCTCTTCAAACACACTATAAACAATATCAAATTGATTGAATCAGTTATAGAACACCTACTTGCAGCTTTGGAGGTGATTAGACACGATCTAGGCGCATAAATATAAACAAATTGTGTGCAGGACTGAGTGCGTAGCACGCTATCCCAGTGTGTAGCGCACAGCCTGATGCATAGCGCCTGTGTATTTTTACAAAGGCCGCGCTCGCCCAATGCGTAGCGCATAGCTTCAATGAGTAGCGCACCCTCCAACACTGTCCACCAGCATGCAATTCGCGGTTTTGGCCTTCAAATGCTTAGGCACGATGTTGCTTTGGGAATTTGGGTGCAAATGAACTTGTTGTCCCTATTTATAAGCAAACAAAATATCTCATTTGAATTAAATTGATTCAAAAACCCACTTTGTAAGGTTTGGCACTTTTCACTTTTGGTCTTTAAATAGACACTGCTTTTTTGATTTTTTATAATTTGTTGAGGTTTGGACTAATGTTCTTTGTGGATTTTTTGCAGGGATTGATGTGATATGATCTGGCAAAGGAGACCAAGGCTGCGTTTGGACAATTCAAGAACTGAAATTTTTGAAAATTTATTACAAAAATTAGATGACGACTTATCTTCAAAACAGAGTTTTGAAGAGAAGTCCTAATTTTATCTGTATAATGATGAAAATTATTGCGGTAACCATCTATCAAAGACATCCCTCTAGCCTGCTGGTCTTCTTAGACTTTCCAAAACTAAATTGACTCAACCCTAGACCTAAGACCTAAAAATTTAAAACATGACTGTAAATGATCTTTGAAGCTTTGTTTTTATGAATAGACCTGAACCAGCAGTGCCAAGCACGAGGGGAATGAGTGAAAAAAACCATTCTGTCAGAGTTATGACATGCCTAATGTTGGAGAGGTAAATCCCCTCTATGGATAGAGGCGATCCCTACTAGCCCAGAACGGGTCTAGCAACAATCAATCAATGTTACTATGCAAGCTCCTAGTTGCAATTAAAAAGTGGGAAATGAACACCTACTTGGATTCCGACGCTATTGTTTGATGAAGAGATGCCGCTGCCGCTCTTGCTCTCCATCAAACCCGAACAAAGTACAAGTCCAAACATGCGAATATAGGAGTCGAAGTCGAACATGCTTGAACATCGTCTGATTACCAGCCAATGATGAAAGCTATTAACAGACGCGAGAGGTGCCACCAATAATGACGATGGTCCTCAAGGTACTATAGGTACAATCCACGGCGTGCGAATGAATGAGCCGGTGTCGAACACCTGTAGAGTCATCCGATTGGAGGCCAATGATGAAAACCTCACGTCGAACATGAAGAACCTGCCATTGAGGCATGCAGGCTCCAAGGTACCTGAAGGGAGTCTCTAGGTCACTTTCCTGGATAATGAGCTGACGTCGACAGGAAGCGATCTTTGTCGAAGGTGGGCCATAATGTTTCCCACATCATCGAAACGAGACAAAAAGAGACAATATGTTTTGTGTGAGATATCGGAGGGAGGTTATACTTGCAGAGGCTAACTTCTCTTGAACATATTGGCGGCACAATGACGAATTTGGCAGTATTTGAGGTCAAATGATTAGAGGTCGTGATGACAAGACAATGAGCAGATGAATGGTCAAACAGGATAACCCAAACCCATGGAGGCAAATGTGAAACGAGATGAGATGTCCCCACCCAGACACGAATGCAAACAGTGCCATGTTCAAGAGCGACATACTGCCGATGACGACAATTATGATTCCTTTATTCCCCCACCATTTCTGGCGAGTACCCCGGTTATTTTTGGATGACAAGCTTGACAGGGATAGCATATGCTTGAGGAGCGTCATTTCGATGGACTCCGATGTCATTAAGTTTTAACGAGTTTGACAAAGGAAGAACTCGTTGCCTTTTCTTGTTTAGAGAGTCTGAAAAGACAACAGAAAAGAAAACTCCAGGAGGGTCCTTTTTCGTAAAGTTGTGTCTCTCAAGCCTGAAAAAGTATAAACGATGCTCGAAAGAACCACCCGATCATTACGACTGAGGAGTACTTTTCGTAAATAGTAACTTTGACCCGAAAAAGTAAAAAAGCGGTCAAAAGTATGTCGTTTTAGATCCAATAACGAGTGCAAAACGACAAACACCCGACGATCTTTGTTAATTTAAACGGTCGAAAAAAGAGCTTTAAAAGTGACCACCTCTCGTTCCTTTTGACGAGCTGAAAGGGGGCTCGACTATCTTTTCTTGCTTTATGTTGGAAAATAGCTTAAAGACGACATTTTTTTGGGACCAAGTGCGTATAGAACCATTGTGACTTTGCCAATTCCGAGGACCTGCACAAGAAAACCACCTGCGTAAACCCGTTCGATATGTTAAAAAACATAGTAAAACATGCATAAAGGCATAACATAGTGACATTAGCACTAAATCCATGGTAAAACATGACAAAAACCCACTTTTATAAAGTCAATTTAAGAATTTTTTACCATAAATAGGGGGGTAAAAATCATTTTTTACCATAGTTACCATTTTGAGCCTTGGAGAACGTTGTGGAGCTGTGAAGTTGACGGAGCGAATTCCACCCCGTGCAGACACCATTCATCTGGCAGCTTGTTCCAGGTAGGTTCCTCTTGCCTTGCGCTTTGTTTTGAGTCCTTTTTTAAGCATTTCCATCGTGGGATTCGGCCGTTTGGCCGAATTCTTTGAGCGTTGGTGCGCTCTCGGTTAGTGCGGATTCACCCATCGGGTCTGCACTGATCGATTATTATTGCACACACCACCTCCCAGGTCAGCACGGAAAACCTGTGTGCTTCCCGCTGACCCAAGGAAAAAACAAAGGGCCGCCATTATCAGCGCAATTGTTTTAAAAACAATCGCGCTGGCACCACGAAACTTGATTTTTAAGATTTTGAACGGATAAACTTCAATGGTTAGCACTCTAATGTTTTTTGGTGGTCATGCAGGATGCAATGGCATTTGTGTGGCAAGAGAGGGATGCCGAAATGCAATGCGGGCATGCGTTTTCCTAAAACTTTTCCTCACTCCACGTCTGAGAGCACAGTCGGACCTTCTGGAGCTCTTGATCAGAGCTTGGAACCTAGTAGATGGGAAATTCATGATCTGAGGCCGCGACATCGAGTTTGATTCCATGGACATTTATTTTTTCACTGGGTTGTCATGCTGGGGTGTGATGCTTATCCTGGAGGGGCAACGACCCAGTGGCAAGACGCTTGACCAGCTCATGGCTCGAATGTGTCCACAGGCGCATAAAACACGGAGTGGGAAGGTAAGCATTCCATCAGTGGGTGACGGTGACATGGTCCTTCGCACCATACTCTTCATGGTGACCTGGGCAGTAGGGATTTTGGCCAATCATGAGGCCTCAAAGGCCCATCTATTGCTAGCTCTCGAGTGTCTACAGCCCATTGTTTTCAACTGGGCAGCAACGGTGACGACTAGCATGAAGAGGCAACTGAGCAACTACTGACGTGGAGAGTCGAAACAATTCGGCTATGGGTCACTCTTACTTCCACTCATGTTCGAGCGAGTGCGGGCTTTACAGCTGCAGACTATGGTTGTGGATCCGCCTAGTAGTCCACGGGAGACGAGGGCCACTCGATGGGCCCGGGTCATGCCGCGTGGAGGTGGCGGCCGCTCAGTGTCATGGGATGTTTTCTTTCGAGAGTGGCTGGATCGCCAGGTCATCTTCGTCAAGGACTCGCCATATGCCGGTATCGATTTCTGCGGTGATCCCGACATGCCACTGCCTGCGGGAGAGCAGTGGGACGATGGAGGTAAAACACTTGATCTCTTTTTGATTTTTTATCTTTTGTAATGTTTTTAAATTTTTCATGTACATGTCCTAATAAACGCTATGATATGCAGATGTGGGACTCACGAGACCCCTTGGTCTGGCTCCGGAGGCATGGAGAGAGGGACAAGGCGCTGGGGTCCTGGCCCTGGCTCCTCCAGTAGGCGACATGATGGAGACTGTGGTGCACAACCTTGAGGGCTTACTGGCAGGAGTGCCAGATTATCAGGGGATCGAGGAGGTCCCCATAGCTTCTCAGATTCATACAGTGGGAGTGGAACCCAGGATGCACCGCCTTTTGAGGCGGGGGGCATGAGCAGTGGCATGCTACAGAGAGCAAACCTACCATGTAGTGCTGGATTCATTTTCACTGATGTTTTTGAGAGACATTACGTCTCAGATG
>APFE030877645.1:1690-24412 GCA_000404065.3 Pinus taeda
AGACTATGAGGAAACTTTTGCACCGGTTGCTAGAATGGAAACCGTGAGAGAAGTGCTATCCATAGCAGCAAAAAACAAGTGGAAAGTTTACCAAATGGATGTAAAGTCAACATTCCTGAATGGAGTGTTAATGGAAGAGGTTTACATTGAACAACCTCTAGTGAGAAGAAAGGTGAAGAGCACAAAGTGTGCAAATTGAAGAAAGCTCTTTATGGGCTGAAGCAAGCGCCAAGAGCATGGTACAGTAGGATAGACTCCTATCTACTAGAGAATGGATTTGAAAAATGTGAGGGAGAACCCACAGTATACATCAAAGAAAAAGATGGTAAATTGCTAATTGTTGTGTTATATGTTGATGATGTGATTTTTACAGGTAATGATGACTACCTCATTGAAAATTTCAAAACAGTCATGAAAGACGAATTTGAAATGACTGACATGGGTTTGTTGAGATACTTCTTAGGAATAGAAGTAGATCAAAATGAAAATGGAATTTTTATCTCTCAAGCAAGATATATAAATGAAGTGTTGAGCAGATTTAATATGCAAGAGTGCAAGGCAGCAATCACTCCCACAGTAATGGGATTAAAACTCAGCAAAGAGGACATCAGCAAGGATTTTGATCCTAGTTTGTACAAGAGTATAGTTGGCAGCCTTATGTATTTAACTGCAACTAGACCTGACATAATGTTTGCTGTTAGTTTGATTTCCACATTCATGGAGAGGCCAAAGGAAGCACATTGGCAAGCAGAAAAGAGAATTCTGAGGTATGTCAAAGGTACTAAAAAGTTTGGCATCTTATATAATGTCTCAGAACATTCAGATTTAGTTGGATACACTGATAGTGATTGGGCTCGAAGTGTAGATGATCAGAAAAGCACTTCCGGTTATGTTTTTCACATGGGTCTAGGAGCCATTTCATGGGCTTCTAAGAAGCAGTCCATTGTAGCATTGTCTACAGCAGAGGCTGAATATGTGGCAGCAGCATGTCAAGCAGTTTGGATGAGAAGGATGTTGAGGAGCTTAGGCCAAGAGCAGGCAAAAGCGACAGTGATTTTTTGTGACAATAGCTCAGCTATTGCATTGTCAAAGAATTCAGTGTTTCCATAAGAGAACGAAACACATTGACACAAGGTTTCACTACATCAGGGAATTGGTGAGCAATGGAGAAATTGCCTTAGAACATTGCAGGACTCAAGAACAGGTTGCAGACATTTTGACAAAGCCACTGGACCAGAAAAGCTTTGAGTTTTTAAGAAAATGTTTGGGTATGAATGAATGCCCAGCAGTTGAAATTAAAGGGGAGTGTTGAAACCATAATTTCAACTGCCGTACGAGAACATTAAACGGTGACACAAAATCAATTCTGGAAAACCACTTCACAAAACCGTCAGCACATTTCGCACCGCTTTTGGTAAAAAGGTGTTTTTGTCAGAGGGCCTCTGAACACCCCGACTAGCTACCACGCTTCCAGTGTACGAACTCAAAACCACCAACTACCCGGAAGCTAAAGTTCCTTTGTTTTGTGTGAGGTTGGTGAGCAAATTGCGTCCGATCAGGTCAACTGACAAGCATCATCAACAACCTGCCCAAACGTTATTTTTACTTTTACCGCACATTTTAATTAATGCATTTAATGAATTGGTCATAGTCGTAGGTAAAAATTTTAATTTTAATGTTAGGGCATGTATGGGCATAAATTAAAATAGGCATGGGCATAAGTAATTGTTTTTTAAATTTTAATGTTTTTTTTATTATTCACGGGTGTGGCGTAAGTTTGGTTTTTACGGAACAAGTAAAAACATATTTTGTAGTTGACCATTCTGTAAGTGTAAGAAATGTAAAAAAAGGCACAGCAGTGTAGGAGAAAAGACGAATATGTGAATGAAGAAAACAGGGGGAGGTTTGTATCAAAACCATGAATTGTTTCACACAGTAGTGAAAAGGTAAAACTGTAAATCCTTGTAATCTTTGTTTTCACACAGGAGTGAATGTAAATGAAATTTTTACACACAGTAGTGTAAAATTTCAAAGGAGACAGAGTAATTTCTTTTGTAATGTTTGGTGAATCCCTCTGAGTGAAAGAGGATGAATATGTTCTCAGTAATTTTATTTTAATCAATAGAAATCTTTTATGGTGGTGAAATACTCTGTTTTGTGTAATTTCTTTTAAAGATTCCCTGTGCACAAAAGATCCTAGAGTAAAGGAAACAGAGCATTGCCTCTGTGTGCTTGAATTTTGTGTTTTTCAGATTTTGTGAGAAAAATCCCCAACAAGAGAAATAATAACGATGTGGCCAAATCTCTGCTCAGTGGAGAGACTTTTAACTTTGGGAACCTGGCGACGACATGGGGCCGAGATTGTGCAAGGAGGAATAATGCCCTGAAGCTCTGCTGCAGAGAACGGAATTTGAAGCAGTCTCATTCGCAGTGTTTCAAAGATATGAAGGCCTATTACCACGCTCTCCGTGGTACCATTGATGAGTTGCATGAACTTTGTGAGTCTTGTGGTATGAACAATGCAAAGTTTCAGAAGAAGTTGAAGCAATGGAGGGAGAAGAAATTGCAGGAAAAAAAGATGCACCGTAGAAAAAAGTGAACGTATGGCGTTTTGCGTTCCCTGTTGTTGGGGTTACAATGTTAGTGCTAATTTTTTAATTTAGGGAAAAAGCGATGTCTTGTAATTCTAATTTCCTTTCTCCATAATGATATTTTTCGTTTATTTATATATTTAAAAATATATATCTAATCAGTAGAGATTTGAAGGTGAAAAGATAACTATGATTTTACAACCATATAAGATAATTCTAATTGATATTTAGATAATTATGTTTGTTATAGTGTTTCATGTTATTTTTCATTTTTCTTTGTAAATTTATATATTTTTTTGGTTTCTTTATTATAGGATTCAACTTAGAATGCCAGTGTGGGGATTGTTGAGACAAATTTTGTATGCTATGCCATTTTGAAAATCTCTAATAAAAATAGTTTGATGACAAAAAAAGAGAGGAGTTAACCTTAATTTTCATACTACTAGCCTAGATTCGTTTAACCCTAGATTTATGAAGCTTTAAGAGAGATCAAAGCTTCTATACACTTAATGGATCCAGAATAGGTAGTTTTAAGAGTAAAAGAGATTTTTACCATTTTTTTTAATTTACCTAAATGAAAATAATTTCTTTATGTCTAATGATTACATGGGAGTGGACATTTCTTTATGTCAAGGAGATATGTATGGTTAATTCTTCATTACATTTATTCGTTATTTAATCTATTACATGCCTTATTTGTGGTCTAATACTCTAGTTCATTTGTTTTCTTTGTGTAATGTGTGAGTATAGTTGTTGAAGATACCTTACCTTGTGAAAATATAGCACAAAGGATGGGTGACTCATGTTTTTCTCTTAGAAAAGCATGTTATCACTTAACCCATTTAAATGTTTGATATTTTCACAAAGATTTATCATTTTGTCATAATTTTGTTGTACTATCATCTTGGTAATATGTGCGATTTTGTTGTACTATAACGTTGATCAATGTATGATGATTCCATATTAGAAGTTGGAAATGACCAAGGGAAAGGGGGAATGTATGGCTAATTCACCATTCTGTTTACTTAGATACTTAATTTTGTATGTGGTTTATTTATGGCCTCATATATAAATGTTTTTTGTTCAATAAGTGCTTGTAGTTGTAGAGTATAAGAAGGCTAACTGAAGAATATGCCTTAGGCAATGTAAATTCAAGGCAAAGGATAGGTGGGTGGTGTTATTTTCTAGCAAAATAGCATCATTTTATAATTAAATCAAATATTCTTCATTTGAAAAATGGTTTCTTATTCTAGCATGGTTCTTGGGTATTATTGCTTAATTAGTTCTCTAAAATTCAAACATATATCATAACACTAATTAAACTACATTGGGATCAAAATATTTATGTTTTTCAAGCCTTATTATTTAGGATTGTTATGTTATAGTTGTAGAGGCTATTTTATGCAAATATGGTTTTATTGATAAGGAGGCCAAGTTCAAAGATCATTTATTAAGGGAATTATTGTGTTAAGAAGTCGAGTGGCTATGTGAAGGAAAGAGGAGTAGCTTCGAAAAGGGTAGACTTTCTTTGAATAATATTGACTTGTGTATTAAGAATATATATATTAATAAAATCATTATGTGGTTTTCACTTGAAAATGCATTTGTTTTATATATTTATGTGCTTTTATTTATACCTATGGATGCATTTACAAGTTCTTGAAGATAAAAATTGTTAATAGTGATTCACCCCCTTCTCAGTATTGCTAAATATTCCAACAATTAGTATCATAGCAAACTCCTTCAGAAACATTTTAACCATTGGAACGTAGATCTTGGTGAAACTCATGGAAAAGAAAGAGGAATACACCAAACATAGCCTACCATTGTTTGATGGAGAAAATTATTCCTTTTGGAGCATACAGACGATATTTTTCTTACAAGCACAAGGAGTTCATGTTTGGAAATTTTTTATAAATAAATAAAAGGTACCAACCTCTACTCCAATAGATCTGGTTGGAAGAAGACTTTATGAAAATAATTCAAAGGCTATGTATGCCATTCTAGGAGGGATAACATTATAAAAATTTGTCAAGGTTATGCATTGTGAATTAATAAAGGAAATCTGGGGCAAACTCAAGAATGTGTATGAAGGAGATGAATAGGTCAAAGGGGCCAAGCTTCAAACATATAGAAGACATTTTGAACACCTAAAGATAAAGGAAGATGAAGGTGTTGCAACTTACTTTCTTTGAGTTGATGAGATCATGAATACGATGAGAGGACTTGAAGAGAAGAGGACTAAAAGGGAAAATTCATCCAAAAGGGAAGTAGTTTGAAGGTGTCCAATAAGACAATGAAGAACAAGAAAAAGTCAAAAACAAACTTTGACTATAGCAATGATTCATGCACTGCATAAGAAGCCAACTTTGTGAGAAGGTTGAAAAGAGGAAATCTCAAATATAAAGGTAAGCCTCCATTTAAGTGTTTTGAATGTGGATTACTTGGTTATTATGCTTCTAAATATCCTTTTGGAAAGGGGTCAAATAGTGATGAAGAATAAATTATAAGAAATAAAAGGAATATTAGAAAAGAAACAAAAGAAAAGAAAGTTTGTATTCAAGAGAAGATAGTAACTCATCTGATGAAGCCAGATGATAGTGACCATGATTCTGATAGATTTCTATTCATGGAATTAGATTCTCATAATGAAACTCTTGAAAACTATGAAGGAAATCATGAAGAATAAGGAGAATTGGATCTTGAGACAGAATTGATTATTCACTTAACTTATCTTATAAGAAACGCTCAGGAGATAGTTGGAAGAGAAGGAGAGAATAATTGGGAATGTAGAAGCTAAGATAGTCTTCTTGAGGAAGGAATTATGGAAGAAGGACATCCAACAAAAAATTGACAAATAGTACCAAAATATTGGATGAAATCATACGTAACCATAAATAATTCACTGATAGGTATGGACTACAATATAAACAAATAATATTGATAAAGGTTCAAGCTATATGATGACAGGAAATGAAGGAAAGAAATGAAGTTATGTTGATGCACTCAAGGGTCCTATCGAGAAGGAAGAATATAAGTTGCTAAAGGAGGATGCACAAAATCCAACAATGATAATATTAAAGAAGAATATCATATTGAGAGGGACAACGCCATCAACAAGACCACTTACACTCAGGTACCAAAATATTTTTCTTGGAGTGTGTTATTCTTGTAATAATTTTGGGCAAAAGGTTATAAATAGTAGAGTCTATGTAAGAGGTAGAAATACTAGAAATAGCTATGAAAATCCCAAGAACTACTATGAAGGTAGTTATGGTAGAAAATCTTGTGAGGTAGGTTCTCAAGAGAAATTATAATAATTTTGGCATTCCTAGTGATGAAAATAAGTGTTACAAATGGAATAATTTTAAACACATGGCCATAAATTATAGAAGCAATTTGGTAGTTCCTTAAAGGGAAACAACGTAGGTTCATCTCCATCATATGGGGGAGAAACTAAGAACTCGGAAAAAGAAACAAGAATATTTGAAGGTTGAGGAATATGGGCTTTCCCTACAAGCCTAAAGCAAAAGAAGTTAATATTATATTGATAGTGGACGCTCAAAGCATATGAATGGAGAAAAAAAATTATTGTAACATTGAAGAAAGAAAAAGGAAGATTTGTCACTTTTGGGAATAAGTGTTAGAAAAATGTGTGATCAAGGACACATACTTGTATTCAATTCAAAATAATGTGAAATAAGGAAAGAAGGATTTAAGGAAATTGGTTGCAACAACAATAAGAACTCCAAATGACATATACATCGTAAATGAGATTAGAAGGGAAAGATGTTGCTCAACAAAGGGAAATCAAAGTTGGCTTTGGCATAGGAGATTGGGGCATACACACTTTGACAATATTGTAAAGATCAGTAAGAATGAATTCTAAGTGATATGTGTGAATTACAAATCCTTCAAACACTATGTGTGTGTAATGTCAGTGTGAAAAAGAAACAAGAGTTGAGTTCAAAACTAAGGAACATTCCATGAAAAAAACACTAGAATTTGTACATACTGATTTATGTGGGCCAATGAGAACAAAAGTAATAGATGGAAAATAATACTTCATGTTGTTTATTGATGACTACACAAGGATGACCTGGGTTTTTTTCTTAAAATGAAGTCAAAAGCTTCGAAAAGTTTTAGAATATTCAAGGAAGTTGTTCAAAATGAAACCGATTTAAAAAGCCATTGCTTGAGATTCGATAATGGAGGAGAATTTACTTCAAATGAATCCAATGACTATTTTGAAGAACATGGAATAAGAAGACACTTCTTAATAGCTTGAACTCCTCGGAAAAATGGAGTGATTGAAAGAAATAACAGAATTGTGGAAGAGATGGATAGAATTTGTTTTTCACAAATCCAAGCTAAGTAATATCTTTTGGGTTCAATAAGTACATATATTTGTTCATGTTTTGAATAGAGGATTGCTCGGAAGCAACAATGAAAAAGCTCCCTATGAACTATGGAAGGGAAGACCAACTAGTGTCAAGAATTCCAGAATATTTGGAAGCAAATGTAACATAAATAGCGATGACTAGAAGTTACGAAAGTTTCACTCTGGATAGGTGAAGGCATACTTGTTGGGTACTCATGTAAAAGCAAAGCATATAAGTGCTACAATCTTAGACTCAACAAGATAGAAGAAAATATCAATGTAAAAATTAATGAAACAAAAGTGTTGAATACCAATAAGGAAAGAAAAAATTCACACATATTTGCTTACACATATGCATATTGGGTAGGAAATTTAGATGACAAAAGAAGTACAAGTGGAGCATCCTTCTACTTGGGAGACTATTTAGTATCCTAGTTACATAAGAAGCAATATTAAGTATCCTTGTCTACAATAAAAGTAGAATATATTATAGTAGTAACATGTTGTGCTCTTGATGAAGAAAACCTTACAATACATAAAAGTAAAATGTGATGATCCTATTTCAATACTTCATGACAACACAAGTGCAATAAACATCTCTAAGAGTCCAAAGATGCATTTTAAGACTAAGAATATTGCTATAAAGTTTCACTTTCTAAGGGATCAAGTAAAAAATAGAATACTAAGCTAGAATATGTTGGCCCTGAAGGAGCATATTTTAGACATCTTCACTAAGCCACTTCCCAAAGAGACATTTGAGTATCTCAGACAGAAATTGGGAGTAATTTCTACTCCAAATTGATTCGCACAATCTTCAGTAAAGAAAGAAAATGGGAGAGACAGTTTCAAGGGGACTTAACCTTTGTTTTTTGATGTCAAAGGGGGAGAGAAAGATCAAGAAACACACAGGCAATGGGAGCATGATCACATGGGGAGAATGATTGTTGCCATCAATGAAAAACGGGTAGATTGTTGGCCAAGTTGGCTCAATATAGACCCAAAATGCACTATAAATAGGCGCGAGAAGGATAATTTCAAGGAAATCACTCAAGATATTTTAGATCTATTCAAAAAAGCAAAGAAAATATATTTAAGGTTCATAACTCATGAACTTGAAGCGAAAAAGAGCTTATGTGGAGAGACTTTATAGGGAAGGATTTTTGGCACATTTGGAATTGTTTTTAGTTTTTTTTAAGGTTTTTTGTATTATTTTGGAAGATTTTTTGGCACACCTTTTGATTGTTTTTGGCCTTGATTAGAAGCCTAATTACATAAATATTCTTGAGGATATAACTTTGTCCCCTCTGAAGGCTGACTTTTAGATTTTTATAGAGGGTTGAATTTCAATGTCGAAGGCTAAATTTTAGACCTATCATGGGACCAGTTATCTATCCCTATTGAGGCGAAATTTTAGGAATGATGTTCTAGTACAAATAAAGTTGAACTAGGACTTATTTTTAGGGATAAATCGTAGAGTGTTTGAAATCAAGATTCACTGTAAAAAAAGAAAAGCTCTAGGTGACCTAATGAAATATTTCTTACTTATAGAATGATTGTGCCTTTTGTTATGATCCCCAAGTATTAGCACTTAGTTAATGATTTTGAGGTTGGAACTTACCATGTAAACTTATTAAAGTCATGTTGGTTTGTATATATGTCAATATTTATTGAATCTTCCCAATTATAAATATATGCCTCACTTTTATGAAGCCACATATCTACTCTTTAGATTTTGTATCCTTGGTGTTGTATTTAATTTCTTCAATGGACTTGTAAGAAAATTCAAAACTTTGCAACACTACTTCTAGGTAAAGTAAGGGATATAAACATGAAAAAGACTTCATGTGTACATCATTTTACAGTCTCTTAGGGAAATCTCTATCTTATTACACATATATGAAGATTAATCAACTACAATGAAAATGTAATATTATAGATTTTAAAGTTTCATTAAGCATGTTATGACAGCATAGAATTCAGTCCCACTATATTAACAAATCATGTTGTAAAATAGCAATGAATATTGATTGATCCATGAGAAACATCTTATTTATGATGAAAAATTTAGCAGAACAATTGTACACTTCATATTATCCTAGTAATGAAAAGCAAAACATCCCAATTCATCTTGAGTTGGTGGAACAATTCCTTTCACAAATCATCCGAGTAAAAGATTCTTTGATGCGTCCCAAACCTAGATATGTTTTCCACAATTACTACGAACTTTGTTCAATAATACAAAGGCCAAGCAAGGAATTACACCAAACTCTACAAGCCAACCTTTGGAGCTACCAACAAGCCAACATCACACGAATTTTCAAATCCCATGACCTTCCACTTGCATCACAAAAATCATTAAGAAGGGCCACATACTTGCATCTAACAAGTGAAAGCACCCTAATACTAGTATCCAATTAGCATTGAATATTTGTTACAAAATTAATACATGATCTTACAAGATTCCCAAGTAGCTATAATCACACCAAATATCAATATATAAGATACGAGGTAGTTGTGATTAATAAAGAACTTTCCCTTTTCTTATATAGCCTAATGTGAGGGATGTTGACACAAAAATATGGAACTAAGTAGTCTGATTCAACTACCAAAGCGCCAAATGAAGTGTCTTTTGTCCACCCTCCAATCATTGGCTTTTAAACTCAAGAATTATTCCTCAACATATGTGCATGGTTTCTCCAATACCTCTAATGACCTATCCTAAAATTCCAAGAGTATAAAACCATTCTCCATGGTCATTAATACATGTTATAAGCACCCATCATGCTAAACAATTGCACCCTTGTAAAATCTTTCAAAACCATCACATGTGTGCTAACACTGA
The DNA here is from genome assembly GCA_000404065.3 of Pinus taeda. Taxonomy (NCBI): domain Eukaryota; kingdom Viridiplantae; phylum Streptophyta; class Pinopsida; order Pinales; family Pinaceae; genus Pinus; species Pinus taeda. The sequence continues at coordinate 11,505 of APFE030877645.1, forward strand.
CCTCGCGAATCATGTCTTCATCATCACACCAAGTAATTCAAAAAAAATAAAGCAAAGGCGATACGGTATTGCAAGCCTTCATCATCACACCATGTACTCCCCTAGCTAGGTGAAAATACTTTCAAAGCAACGAAAAGATAGCACTCCCTCTTTGCAAGAAATGGAATCTCTGGAACTCTCATTGATTGAATAAGTTAGTGCAATAAGTTAGTGCAACATGTCTATTAAGTATCTTATAAAAAATACTTAAGTTACTAATTTCTTTGGCACATGAACATGCTTGTATCCATCTTGTAATCACTAAGCAAGCCATCTAAACTTCTAGCGAGCTGAAGTAGAGGGTAAGAATGATACCCTTCCCTTTCCTCTCTTCACTCAAAATTAGATTTGAGATATTATTTTATATTTGGATCAAATTCAAGAACAAAAACCTTTCATTTCCTCCAATCACTAAAGGATATACATGTGATCTGGAAGACCACTTATCCTCATCAAACTTCACCAATGCTCACCACTTTCTTCCAATCTGTTGGAATGCAAATCCAGTCCGTCAACTTCACTTATAGGCTGCAAATCCAACTCTATTGTAGTATTGGAATCAATAACCAATCCCTCCAAAGCTTGTCTCCCAAGTATCACTCTCCTCCATCACAGTACCACTCAACCCATCTTTTGTAAAAATAGAGGGCTCATCAATCGAATAATTTAGTGCAACATAGCTAGAAAATAACTTATGAGAAATATTTGTCGTAATTCAAGTAATAGGTTCTTGTACATGATCGTAACTGTCATATAATCTCTGAGTAATCCTTCTTGACTTTGATCCAGGTTGATATTGGTGGCAACCCTCCTATTCCACTTGGAACCCAACATTGTCTCTTTCAATTTTTCAGTTTCCTTAATTGTTGCATAATTTACTATTTTGGTAGTTTTTTGGAGTCTAAACTTCCGTAGCCATTTTTGGGCCTTAAAAGACATTTTTTTGGGAAAACCATGAAAACATGAGTTAAGGACTCATGATTACATTCAAAGGTTGTAGTCCTCAGATAGATATTTCTAACGAGGTATTGTGCACATCAAAAGGAGATCATACACCAAAGTTACAACCCGTGAAGTTGATGTACCAATTTACCCAAACAAGGCCCAGATATTTCTAACGAGGTATTGAGCGCATCAAAAGGAGATTGTATGCCAAAGTTACAACCCGTGAAGTTGATGTACCAATTTACCCAAATACGGCCCATAGTTTTGGTGCCTCATCTCCTAGGGTTAATTTTTTCGATGTTTAGGGTTTTTCATTGTTTGTCAATAACAAATAGGCCTTAGAGCCTCATTATAACACAATTAAGAGGCATGCAGCTAGCACATCTCTTCTAAGAGATAAGCTGCAATCGCCTAAGCTAGTTTATTTCCATTTTGTTTGTAAGCATATTTTAATATTTGATATTAATGAAATGAAGTGTTATTTTTGTTGTGTCTCTTTATTTATGGTTATATCTATGGTTTTTTGCATTCTTATTTAAGTTCAAATCAGTGGTATTAGAGCGTTCTACTCTTTATCTACTTTTCTTTGCATGTCCCCAATGAGGTTGGGATATAAGGAGTTAGGTCATAAACTGGTCGAACCTTTGCAAGACCAGCCTTGAAAATCTCGACAGCCTCCCATGGCAGAAGATAATAAAGATGAGAGGCCAACAGATCCTTTCAAAATCTTGCTCGAAGAAGCCCACGAGCGATAAAGGAATGCGATGATGGTCAAGTTTACCAGAATCCTTCGGGGACTACCCAAAGGTGACGCACCTTCTTCCAGTAGCCACTCTGGAAGTACCACACTCTTTCAAATACAAGTTAATTTTGACATCCCCATTATTGAAGGTCAGATAGATGCATATGTCGTAGATAAATGGTTAAATCTTAGAGAAGGATATTTTTCTATTCATGATTTTTCCAGCTCGGAAAAGATTACTTATGCACTTCTCAAAGTCGCCCCCCACGTCAAGGACTAGTGGGAAACCTACTGTGAGAAGGATGAAAGTACACCCTCACTACTTTCAGACGCACCCACTTGGAATTCATTCCAGGATGCCATCAAGAAGAAGTACTACCCTGTTGGAAGCTATGAGGACAAATACATAAATTGGACCCACCTTAGCCAGCCCTGACTATACTAAGTGATGCAGGGCTAGGCCTGCAATACCCAGAATCTTTCCCTCATTTGTGCATATAAACATACATCTCATCATCTTCCAAATTTTATACCTCAATGCCCGACAAACTCGGCCACTACTACCTTCATCCTATGATTTAAAACCAGGACCCAACAATCATTACAAAAAGAAAACTTATCATCATTCAAACCAAATCAAACATTCAATGCTTTCACAAGCAATCTTAATACTTCTCATTCACATATGGCTTGATTCAAGAATGCGCCCTTAATTTTCTGATTCGACCAAAATTCAAATGCCAAATAACACAATATGGTCACTCTTCTCTCATTCTATGGCCAATCGATCCATATTCAGTTTTCTCAATAATACATGGTCTTCAGTTCAACATCTGAAATCAAATCTTTGACTTGGTAAAAATATATCTGTCCCCTTTAATACTTTCCAAATTGGATTTATTAAACCAACACATTTGTGCATTTATTTCCAGCTATGGTAAATTACAATATTATGGTTTTGTTACACATCGAATGTCAACAACAACTGCCAAACTTTAATTTACCTTCACATTTCAGAACGCGCCTTAGATTCTGGATCTCAGCATTCGATTTATGAGATTGATATTATTTCAAAAGACCATTAGTTGTAATAAACCATACCTGGGCTATGCAGCTTTAAACCAATTGCATCAATTATCATATTGAGTGTAATTTTTTCTTTATGATTCCTTCTCCTAACTGCACCTTAGAATGCGTTTACAGTCCATTCATGCCTTAGAATTCTGTCAATTCTTCTATCTCAAATTATATACCTTGTATCTTTAATAGGTTACGAACAAATCTGATTATATCACGGATTCTACAAACCGATTTAACCATAAAACTACTGTTACAAACTCATACTTCCGCAATCCAATTTTACTCACAGATCGACTGAATATGAATGTATACCTTTAACTTCTTTTGTTGTTGCATAGTACCTCCTCTATCTCTGCTAGGATTGCAGTCACTCCATTCTGTAAAATGTTAACACATTATAAGTATCAGCGCATACAACAGTTCGTTTAGATTTTCAAAAATGATTTCACCATTCCGGAAAATGAATTGCCACAGTCGTGGAATCAATCTCCTCTTGGTTGATATTCGAACCAATCCTTTCTCTGAGATGATCGATTTTTCTCCGTCCTTTGTTCAAATGTTGACTTGGGTTCTGTGCCATCATATTTTTTTCAACGCTGTAAGTCGACCACTTCTAAGCCTGCAACATATACTTCAATCATAATTTCAATACAGCAAACACCCAATTGCTCCAATCGGTTTTTATATGCATCAATTTATTTCAACAATTAATCCAAATTAATTATTGCAATATCCAACATTCAATGTCATTCAACCAACAGCGCCATGCACCCGTACCATAACTTGTAACTTCAGGGAAAAGTGTTGTTCTATTTCCATTCTTGTGTTGGCTACAAACTACAGATCGATTTAAAATAGCCATTCAGAAATAAGTTCACACAATAACAATTGTTATATAAATATCAATATGTTTATTGCACACTTCCTTTAATCGAGTCTCCCATAGTAGATACTTCAATTCGAGCATATGCATTTAACCAGAATCCACACACAACTTTTCTTGTTATTCTTCACAAATTGGCATATCACTTTTCACAATTCACATATATAATTTACTCCAAAATCTCACTTCAGAAATCGAATATAAAGTTCCTCAATCTATAAATCAAAATATATAATACGGAGCAATATTTCATATAAACAAAATGAGGCTACTTACAAATCTGAACAAATCTGCATGTGGAACCTTCAAATTCCAACTCTGGCTCAAGAAATCTAAGTTCCTTTTTCAACAAGGCAATCACAATTTGCCTCAACCTCCTCTGCAGTTGTCGCCAAATCACTTTCTGTCCCTTCAGTGGAAAGAGCCATTTTCTATTCTGATCTTCCTGCTCTTGCAGCCATTCCTCTAGTACCTGCAATTTCACTTTCATTACTGCAATCTCTCTTTCCCTGACTTCTGCAGTCATCTCATCGTTGTGGCATTCCTCTGAACCTCTTCTTTGATCCTCCATGAACATCTTCTCCATGAGTTTCTTACTCACCACGAGTTGTACTAGCCTCTACGACATCAATCTCTTCTGCTGCCACTTCCCTCACCAAGCTCTCCTCACTCAGTCTTTTGGTAAATACTTGGTTCACTGCCTCTGGAACCTTTCGAGCACTCTCTCTGCTCTCTTCAGGCTATCTCTTAAACTCACCTTCTTCTTCAGGACACTGCAATTGTCCTCCTTATTCAGCCTTTAGCTGAATGCTAGGTTCACTGCCATCATCTTCTCTGCAACCATAAACTGCATCTACAAATTTCAAATCAGAAAAATCATCTTAACTCCTAAGATCTTGCATGATCTTTTCCTCCCTGCAATCCTGTTCACTTGTGTAGTTTGCATATCAAATTTAAAACTCTGATCTTCCTTTCATCATTCATCATACAGTCAAAAATACATTTCAGTTCTCATTCAGAAAATAAATATTTCAACAGAGCATTCCGGCTCTGATACATAAAATGATGCAGGGCTAGGCCTGCAATACCCAGAATCTTTCCCTCATTTGTGCATATAAACATACATCTCATCATCTTCCAAATTTCATACCTCAATGCCTGGCAAACTCGCCCACTACTATCTTCATCCTATGATTTAAAATCAGGAACCAACAATCATTACACAAAGAAAACTCATCACCATTCAAACCAAATCAAACATTCAATGCTTTCACAAGCAATCTTAATACTTCTCATTCACATATGGCTTGATTCAAGAATGAGCCCTTAATTTTTTTATTCGACCAGAATTCAAATGCCAAATAACACATTATGGTCACTCTTCTCTCATTCTATGGCAAATCAATCCATATTCAGTTTTCTCAATAATACATGGTCTTCAGTTCAACATCTGAAATCAAATATTTGACTTGGTAAAAATATACCTGTCCCCTTTAATACTTTCCAAATTGGATTTATTAAACCAACACATTTGTGCATTTATTTCCAGCTATGGTAAATTACAATATTTTGGTTTTGTTACACATCTAATGTCAACAACAACTGCCACACTTTAATTTACCTTCACATTTCAGAACGCGCCTTAGATTCTGGATCTCAGCATTCGATTTATGAGATTGATATTATTTCAAAAGACCATTAGTTGATATTTTTTCTTTATGATTCCTTCTCCTAACTGCGCCTTGGAACGCCTTTATAGTCCATTCATGCCTTAGAATTCCGCCAATTCTTCTATCTCGAATTATATCCCTTGTGTCTTTAATAGGTTACGAACAAATCTGATTATATCATGGATTCTAAAAACCGATTTAACCATAAAACTACTGTGACAAACTCATACTTCCGCAATCCAATTTTACTCACAGATCGACTGAATATGAATGTATACCTTTAAGTTCTTTTGCTGGTTCATAGTACCTCCTCTATCTTAGCTAGGATTGCAGTCGCTCCATTCTGTAAAACGTTAACACATTATAAGTATCATTGCATACAACAGTTCGTTTAGATTTTCAAAAATGATTTCACCATTCTGGAAGATGAATTGCCACAGCCGTGGAATCAATCTCCTCTTGGTTGATATTCGAACCAATCCTTTCTCTGAGATGATCGATTTTTCTCCGTCGTCTGTTCAAATGTTGACTTGGGTTTTGTGCCATACTATTTTGTTCAACGTTTTAAGTCAACCACTTCTAAACCTGCAGCATAGACTTCAATCATAATTTCAATACAGCAAACACCCAATTTCTCCAATCGGTTTTTATATGCATCGATTTCTTTCAACAATTAATCCAAATTAATTACTGCAATATCCAACATTCAATGTCATTCAACCAACAGCACCATGCACCCGTACCATAACTTGTAACTTCAGGGAAAAGCGTTGTTCTATTTCCATTCTGGTGCTGGCTACAAACTACAGATCGATTTAAAATAGCCATTCAGAAATAAGTTCACACAGTAACAATTGTTATATAAATATCGATATGTTTGTTGCACACTTCCTTTAATCGAGTCTCCCATAGTAGATACTTCAATTCGAGCATTTGCATTTAACCAGAATCCACTCACAAATTTTCTTGTTATTCTTCACAAATTGGCATATCACTTTTCACAATTCACATACATTATTTAGTCCAAAATATCACTTCAGAGATCGAATATAAAGTTCCTCAATCCATCAATAAAAATATATAATACGGAGCAATATTTCATATAAACAAAATGAGGCTACTTACAAATTTATCTTTGGCCTGATATCCAACACTCATGGCCCTTTACAAATACTGAAGGCTTACAGCCTTGCTGTTCAAGCCTACTCTCAATCTCACAACCTCTCATAATCTCAATGTCTTGTTCTCTCAAAACCCGTTCCTATTTATACAATTGTAAAAAAAATGGACTAATTAAATACTCAATCCCCTTAATATCTCAACAAATCCCTAAATCTCTCAACATCCCTAGCTTAAGTAAAATACAAGGTGTTTTTCGGAGATGATGCTCCTGTATTAGACTCCCCATGTAAGAAAAGTCATGACCACCTGGTCATAAGTCCGGATATTTCCTCATGGATCCCAAATTTTATTTTGTAATCTTTCTTTGCTTGTCAATTTCTTTACTGCTGTTGTTATCTGTTTTTGTTCTCGAGGTTTCCATATTTTGTGCTGTAGTGCTCCACTTGCTCTACCTTCCAAGTCTACTACAGTCTTTTTCTTGTTGTCTTTCCTTTTCATTCTTATTGTCGTCTTTCTCTGGGATTCTTTCGTCATCATTTTTCTGATACTTTCAATCTCTCGGTCCAATAAATCTCCCGACTGCTGATTTCTAGTTGTCTGGTGAGCTAAGATGGATTGCTCAGTTTGTAGTGTCACTCGCTGACTTCTTGTTTCTATACTTGTTTCTACTCTGGCTGCCACCCGATCATCCATGCTCTCTTGTCTTCTAGAATAGAAAACTTCTTCTTCCTTCATTTGACTAGTCAACTGAGTCAAATGTTCTGCAACAATACCTGCATTTACAAAACACTTGTTAGAACAAAAATCAGAAGGCATGAGTGCCTTGTCCTCCTTTGCCAGCACTTCAGTATGCTGTTCTGAATTCTCCTCCACTATCATCATATCAGTATTCTGATTCTCTTTGTGAAAATAATCCTCTGAAGAATTCTCAAGACTGTCAACCAGTCTTCCTCTCACACCATTTGTTTCTAAGATGTCTTTATGCTCTCGTTCACTGTACTGAACTCTTTCGTTTGCTGTAACCTGTCTATCATACTCTGAGTTTATCAACAAGTATTCCAACAATGCAATTTCTTTGTAGCATTACTGAATCATATCATTATCACCTGCATTCATACATAAACTTTCAGTTTGCATAAAATGTTCAACAGTGTCATTGCTTTCTTTTTCAGACTACTTATCATTTCCTGCTTCCTCTGTCTTTATTCCCTTCTAAGATATTTCTATCTTAGAATCAATCTGAATATCCTTCAAATTCAACTCTTCTCTCTCCTGAACAAACTCTAAAGCTTGCCCATCTCCCTGTACTGTACCTGCAAACACACACAATTCATCAGTTTTAAAACCACAAGACTTTTCAGTCTTGACTGCTTCCTCAAGCACTCCCCTTTGAACAAATCTGCATGTGGAACCTTCAAATTCCAACTCTGGCTCAAGAAATCTAAGTTCCTATTTCAACAAGGCAATCAAAATTTTCCTCAACCTCCTCTGCAATTGTCGCCAAATCATTTTCTTTCCCTTCGGTGGAAAGAACCATTTTCTATTCTGATCTTCCTGCTCTTGCAGCCATTCCTCTAGTACCTGCAATTGCACTTTCATTACTGTAATCTCTCTTTCCCTAACTTCTGCAGTCATCTCATCATTGTGGCATTCCTATGAACCTCTTCTTTGATCCTCCATGATCATCTTCTCCATGAGTTTCTTACTCACCACGAGTTGTACTAGCCTCTACGACAACAATCTCTTTTATTGCCACTTACCTCACCAAGCTCTCCTCACTCAGTCTTTTGGTAAATACTTGGTTCACTGCCTCTAGAACCTTTCGAGCAATCTCTCTGCTCTCTTCAGGCTATCTCTTCAACTCACCTTCTTCTTCAGGACACTGCAATTGTCCTCCTTATTCAGCCTTTAGTTGAATGCCAAGTTCATTGCCATCATCTTCTTTGCAACCATAAACTGCATTTACAAATTTCAAATCAGAAAATTCATCTTACCTCCTAAGATCTTGCATGATCTTTTCCTCCCTGCAATCCTGTTCACTTGTGTAGTTTGCATATCAAATTTAAAACTCTGATCTTCCTTTCATCATTCATCATACAGTCAAAAATACATTTCAGTTCTCATTCAGAAAATAAATATTTCAACAGAGCATTCCATCTTTGATACCAAAAATGACGCAGGGCTAGGCCTGCAATACCCAGAATCTTTCCCTCATTTGTGCATATAAACATACATCTCATCATCTTCCAAATTTTATACCTCAATGCCCGGCAAACTCGCCCACTACTATCTTCATCCTATGATTTAAAATCAAGACCCAACAATCATTACACAAAGAAAACTTATCATCATTCAAACTAAATAAAAAATTCAATGCTTTCACAAGCAATCTTAATACTTCTCATTCACATATGGCTTGATTCAAGAATGAGCCCTTAATTTTCTGATTCGACCAGAATTCAAATGCCAAATAACACAATATGGTCACTCTTCTCTCATTCTATGGCCAATCAATCCATATTCAGTTTTCTCAATAATACATGGTCTTCAGTTCAACATCTGAAATCAAATATTTGACTTGGTAAAAATATACCTGTCCCCTTTTATACTTTCCAAATTGGATTTATTAAACCAACACATTTGTGCATTTATTTCCAGCTATGGTAAATTACAATATTATGGTTTTGTTACACATCTAATGTCAACAACAACTACCACACTTTAATTTACCTTCACATTTCAGAACGCACCTTAGATTCTGGATCTCAGCATTCGATTTATGAGATTGATATTATTTCAAAAGACCATTAGTTGTAATAAACCATACGTGAGCTATGAAGCTTTAAACCAATTGCATCAATTATCATATTGACTGTAATTTTTTCTTTATGATTCCTTCTCCTAACTGCGCCTTGGAAAGCCTTTACAGTCCATTCATGCCTTATAATTCCGACAATTCTTCTATGTCGAATTATATACCTTATGTCTTTAATAGGTTACGAACAAATCTGATTATATCATGGATTCTACAAACCGATTTAACCATAAAACTACTGTGACAAACTCATACTTCCGCAATCCAATTTTACTCACAGATCGACTGAATATGAATGTATACCTTTAACTTCTTTTGTTGTTGCATAGTACCACCTCTATCTCTGCTAGGATTGCACTCGCTCCATTCTGTAAAACGTTAACACATTATAAGTATCATCGCATACAACTATTCATTTGGATTTTCAAAAATGATTTCACCATTCTGGAAAATGAATTGCCACAGCCGTGGAATCAATCTCCTCTTGGTTGATATTTGAACCAATCCTTTCTCTGAGATGATCGATTTTTCTCCGTCATCTGTTCAAATGTTGACTTGGGTTTTGTGCCATCCTATTTTGTTCAACGTTGTAAGTCGACCACTTCTAAACCTGCAGCATAGACTTCAATCATAATTTCAATACAGCAAACACCCAATTGCTCCAATCGGTTTTTATATGCATCGATTTATTTCAACAATTAATCCAAATTAATTACTGCAATATCCAACATTCAATGTCATTAAACCAACAATGCCATGTACCCGTACCATAACTTGTAATTTCAGGGAAAAGCATTGTTCTATTTCCATTCTGGTGTTGGTTACAATCTACAGATCGATTTAAAATAGCCATTCAGAAATAAGTTCGCATAGTAACAATTGTTATATAAATATCGATCTGTTTATTGCACACTTCCTTTAATCGAGTCTCCCATAGTAGATGCTTCAATTCGAGCATATGCATTTAACCAGAATCCACACACAATTTTTCTTGTTATTCTTCACAAATTGGCATATCACTTTTCACAATTCACATACATAATTTACTCCAAAATCTCACTTCAGAAATCGAATATAGAGTTCCTCAATCCATCAATCAAAATATATAATACGGAGCAATATTTCATATAAACAAAATGAGGCTACTTACAAATTTATCTTTGGCTTGATATCCAACACTCATGGCCCTTTACAAATACTGAAGGCTTACAGCCTTGTTGTTCAAGCCTACTCTCAATATCACAACCTCTCACAATCTCAATGTCTTGTTCTCTCAAAACCCCTTCCTATTTATACAATTGTAAAAAAAAAATACTCTATTTAAATGCTCAATCCCCTTAATATCTCAACAAATCCCTAAATCTCTCAACATCCCTAAAAGATAGATTCTCATCCCTAAAACTTAGAAACTAGTTCCAACTTAGGCTCCCTCATTAATTCTAAATAATCTAGAAACTAATTTCTCTCACATTTACAATTTCTCAAAAATAATTAATTAATCACTCAAAATAATATTAATATTTACATGAAATTTTAATATTTCTTCAAAACATGAAACCCCCTAGCTTAAGTAAAATACAAGGTGTTTTTCGGAGATGATGCTCCTGCATCAGACTCCCCATGTAAGAAAATTCATGACCACTTGGTCATAAGTCTGGATATTTCCTCATGGATCCCAAATTTTATTTTGTAATCTTTCTTTGCTTGTCAATTGCTTTACTGTTGTTGTTATTTGCTGTTGTTCTCCAAGTTTCCATATTTTGTGTTGTAGTGCTTTACTTGGTCTGCCTTCCGAGTCTGCTACAGTCTTTCTCTTGTTGTCTTTCCTTTTCTTTCTTATTGTCATCTTTCTCTGGGATTCTTTCGTCATCATTTTTCTGATACTTTCAATCTCTCGGTCCAATAAATCTCGTGGCTGCTGATTTCTAGCTGTCTGCTGAGCTAAGATGGCTTGCTCAGTTTGTACTGTCACTCGCTGACTTCGTGTTCCTATGCTTGTTTCTGTTCTGACTGCCACCCGATCATCCATGCCCTCTTGTCTTCTGGAACAGAAAACATATTCTTCCTTCATTTGACTACTCAACTGAGTCAAATGTTCTGCAACAATACCTGCATTTACAAAACAATTGTTAGAATAAAAATCCGAAGGCATTAGTGCCTTGTCCTCCTTTGCCAGCACTTCAGTATGTTATTCTGAATTCTCCTCCACTATCAACATATCAGTATGCTGATTCTCTTTGCCCAAAGAATCCTCTAAATAATTCTCAAGACTGTCAACCAGTCTTCCTCTCACAGCATCTGTTTCTAAGATGTATTTCTACTCTCGTTCACTGTACTAAACTCTTTCGTCTGTTGTAACCTGTCTATCATACTCTGAATTTATCAACAAGTATTCCAACAATGCAATTTCTTTGTAGCATTGTTGAATCATATCATCATCACCTGCATTCATACATAAACTTTCAGTTTGCATAAAATGTTCAACAGTATCACTGCTTTCTTTTTCAGAGTACTTATCATTTCCTGCTTCCTCTGTCTTTATTCCCTTCTGAGATCTTTCTATCTTAGCATCAATCTGAACAACCTTCAAATTCAACTCTTCTCTCTCCTGAAAAAACTCTAAAGCTTGCCCATCTCCTTGTACTGTACCTACAAACACACACAATTCATCAGTTTTAAAACCACAAGACTTTTCAGTCTTGATTGCTTCCTCAAGCACTCCCCTCTGAACAAATCTGCATGTGGAACCTTCAAATTCCAACTCTAGCTCAAGAAATCTAAGTTCCTTTTTCAACAAGGCAATCAAAATTTGCCTCAACCTCCTCTGCAATTGTCGCCAAATCATTTTCTTTCCCTTCAGTGGAAAGAGCCATTTTCTATTATGATCTTCCAGCACTTGCAGCCATTCCTCTAGTACCTGCAATTTCACTTTCATCATTGCAATCTCTCTTTCCCTGACTTCTGCAGTCATCTCATCATTGTGGCATTCCTCTGAACCTCTTATTTGATCCTCCATGATCATCTTCTCCATGAGTTTCTTACTCACCACGAGTTGTACTAGACTCTATGACAGCAATTTCTTCTGCTACCACTTACCTCACCAAGCTCTCCTCACTCAGTCTTTTGGTAAATACTTGGTTCACTGCCTCTGGAACCTTTCGAGCACTCTTTTTGCTCTCTTCAGGCTATCTCTTCAACTCACCTTCTTCTTCAACACATTATAATTGTCCTCCTTATTCAGCCTTTAGCTGAATGCCAGGTTCACTGCCATCATCTTCTCTGCAACCATAAACTGCATTTACAAATTTCAAATCAGAAAAATCATCTTACCTCCTAAGATCTTGCATGATCTTTTCCTCCCTGTAATCCTGTTCACTTGTGTAGTTTGCATATCAGATTTAAAACTTTGATCTTCCTTTCATCATTCATCAAACAATCAAAAATACATTTCAGTTCTCATTCAGAAAATAAATATTTCAACAGAGAATTCTGGCTCTGATACCAAAATGACGCAGGGCTAAGCCTGTAATACCCAAAATCTTTCCCTCATTTGTGCATATAAACATACATCTCATCATCTTCCAAATTTTATACCTCAATGCCCGACAAACT